>AYEL01088001.1:0-98221 GCA_000484575.1 Olivierus martensii
TATATATATATTAATTTAACCTGTTGCGTGCCAGCAATTAATAAAATCAAGTCTAATTAATATGCAAAAATTAAAATTATCATATATAACTTAATTTTCATCAAAATCTTTTGAAATTTTTACAATTTATTACCTTTTTTTAATTCTCTTTTTACTCTTATAAGTAATTTTTTTATTTTACTTTTTCAGAAGTTATCAGTCATATATCAGATCACTGAAAAAAAAAATTTTTTTATACAAAGATTTCACTATCCTTTACTACTGACACACTACCTTCAAATGACCTTGGACTGTCTCAACTTATAAAAACCAACCCTCTGTTTACAAATGAAACAGGAACCACATTTGTTTTGACATTGGGAAAAGATTTAGGACTGTCTGAAATGCAATTTCTTTGCTTATATAATTTTGATAAGGAGGTATTGAATTACATAATACTTTATTAAAAAAAACAAAATAACATAGAAAAGTGATTTTTTTTTTGCATTATAGAGTAGAGACTAGTCAGAAATAAAATCTTTAATTCATTCAGAAGATGTAGATTAAAAAATAGCAAAAATGTTTTAATAAAAAGGCTGGCTGGAGCCTGGAAGAAATCTTATACCGTCAGGTAAACATGACACCACTGCCGGGTTTAATGATATTTTTAAGGCTAATAAAAATTGAGTTTTCTTAAATAGATTTTTCACAATGCAAGGAAAAGCCATCAGTATTTGAAATTATTTATATATTTTTATTTAAAATTTTATAAACTTAATTTTCTAATTTATAAATTTTTTGAATTTATATCAAAAAACTTAATATAAACAAATTACAAAAAATTCATCTCCTCTTATACATAAACAGTTATAATATTCTTTACTTTATTTTTATTGGACTTCCTGATAGTTGATTGTCACTCCACTCCCATTACCATACTTTCCAGAAAGTAATAGGCTTTGTAAGAAAACTGCAAAAAGACTGGCAACAAAAAACAATAGAAATATTATTCTCTTTTTAATCTTAGATATTTCTTTATATTAGTTTTTTCTGATTTTTAATAAAAATGCAATAAAAAAGAAATAAAAAACAATGATTAATACAAAAAACTATTGTCTATTTTAATAGAATTAAGCAAAATTTTCATATCATCTATATTATTTTCTTAAATTTTAAGATTTTATAGTTCATATTATAAACATTAATTTTTGCAAAAAGTATGGGTAATTAATTTTTATTTCAACATACTGTTGCGGAACAACATGAACATCATAGTCTAGAACAGTGGTTCCCAACAGGGTCGGTACCGCCCACTAGTGGACGTTGAAGAGATCTAAGGAGGCTTTTTTGGTCCAAGGCAAATTTAGATTGGGAACCTCTGGTCTAGAATATAGAGCAGGCCTGATATAGATAGAAAAGGGGCAAGAAAAATGAAATTTCCAAAAATAATCAATCAAATCAGTTTTCATAAGAATTATTTTAAATAAGAAATTTCAGCCAGAAAACATTTAGGGGCCATCATCAGAAACTCATTTTGATCCTTTTTCAAAATTATAAACATAACTATAATAAACCAATTAGGACCCATGAAATTACAATTATAAAATTCGGTTGTTTCTCCCTGCCACGGGTGGCAAATGCTGTCAATGGCACGCAAGAGGTTAAATATTTATTTTAATATTAAAAACATTTAATAATTTCTTTTAAACTTTATTTTAGTGTCAAGATACTTTGGTCCAGTTTGGTTCATTTCTTTCAAATAGTCTTAGTATGGAAGATTATGTGAATAGATTGCCATCAGTAGATCGACTTTTATCAGAATATTTTATACAAGCTGATGTAGCATTTTTCTTAGCACGGCCAATGTTTAATTATATCATAAATGTAAGAATTACTTTAGTATTTTTACAATATTTTTAATTTAACATTTGAAAATATTTATAAACATTACTTTTTTTTATATTTATTTAAAAAAAAAAATATTTTTCTATTAACCAATGCACCAAATATTACCTAAGAATTTCTGCCACATAATATAATTTGCAAATGTCAAATGTTATGTTATTGTGACATCATACATCAGTAATGTTTTGTGACATCATTGTATTTATTAAAATGTGAAGAAAAAGAAAAAATTCAAACAGTATGAGTTTCATAAAAAATTAAATATGTTTCAAATATAAAATCAACATATTCAACATTGATATATAACATCATAAATTTATGATATTTTCTTTGAATAACATCATCATATTGATATGATACTACAATAGGAATGACATAATAACCACATCATATATTAATCATGTACTTTAATATTAGCAATTGTTATGTGATGCTGATGTCATTGATACATCATATGTTGGTACATATTTATGATATCACTCATTATCACATAATTAGAGATGAGTGAATACCAAAATTTTCAATAAACTTAAGTTTTCAATCTATTTTTAACCTGGCATTGGACTGTGAGTCCGCACTTCACCAAACTTGGGAGTTGAACTGAAAAATTTTTTTTGAAAAAATTTGAAAAAATTAGAATTTTCCTAAATTGCTAGGTCCTTCCCAATGCATTCATTACATTTTGCAGAGTTTTAATCAGCTATAAAAAAATATGTGGACGCAGTCCTTCCAAGAAACCTGTCTTGATGGAAATTATGGTAGATTACCATAATTAATAATTTCTAAAAATAGGTTGCTTGTTTCGCTTCGCATTTTGATGCATATAAACAAACTACAATGGATTCCCTTAATTGGGCATGTTGGGCCAAGCCATTTTGTCCCAATTAAGCGGCTGTCCCAATTAAACGAAGTAATGATATATTCTAAAATAAAATATGTAATTCATAGGTAAATAAATAATAAGTAAAAAAATCATTGCATGAACGTCCTTGTCTGAACCCTGCTTGCTCTTCTCGTAGTTGTCGGTCCAGATGGGTTTGTAGTCGTCTAAGTAGGACGATACACAGAATCTTGCAGGAACTGAGAGGAGAGTGATCCCTCGCCAGTTGTTGCAGTCGCTGAGGTTGCTTCTCTTCAGTATCTTGACAATCACGCGTGTTCTCCAGTCTTCTGGCATGCATTCGCACCGCCAGCAGCTGTTCAAGAGGATGGTAAGCTCACGCACCAAGCCATCACCACCATGCTTCAGCAATTTGCTGCTATCTGGTCTAAACCTGGTGCTTTGTTGTTTTTCAGCGATCTTATTGCAATCCTGACTTCAGCAGTTGAGATAGATCCTACATCGACATCCAGCTTTTTTGGTGGTATAGTGTTCGTAAAGTCAAACATTGTATTAATACACAGGATGGGTTGATTTAGCGTTTCTTGAAAGTGTTCAACCCAGAGTGCCTCAGTTTCCTCTCTGCTTTGCAATGTCCTCCCATTTTTATCTTTCATGGGGACGCTGACACTGTGCATGGTACCAGACAGTTCTCAGATAAGGCGAAACAATGTTCTGGAATCATTCTTTGTTAATGCTTCTTGGGCATCAGTTGCTTTGCATTCCAACCAGTCCTGTTTGTCCTCCTTGCAGTTTCGTTTTACCCTCTGTACCAGGTTTTGATATTGGGCTGAGGCAATTGCCTTCTCTTCTGGTGTTCTTGCCTGGTCCTATTTGCGCTTTGCTGTCTTTCTTTCATCTGTCAGTTGCCAGGTTCTATCTTGGATCAATTGTTGCCTTCAGGTCCCTCTCCTTCAGCCAATCGTTTTTTCAGCCGTTTCCATAATGGCTTGTTTGAAAAATTCCCATTGATCATTGAGGTCACCAGTATCAAGTTATAGCACTTGAAACCTGTTCTGAACCTGGTCTGGAACTCCTCCTTGATTGCAGGGTTGGTTAGTTTCTCCACAGCGATTGGGCGGGCTGGTTTGCAAATTTGTAATTTCTTCAGTCTAAGACAAACTGGTGACAAAAGAAGATAATGATCGAATGCAACATCAGCTCCACGGTGAACACGCACGTGTAGCAGGGAAGATCTCCACCGTTTCCTTACGCAAATATAATCGATTTCATTCTGAGTGGTTCCATCTGGTGATCGCCACATCTTCTTATGGATGTTCTTGTGTGGAAAATACATATTTCCAATGCAGAGGCCATTCATACTGCAGAAGAGTATCAAGCATTCGCCATTATCATTAATATGCATTGCAAAGTCATGTGGGCCAATGACAGGTTCCAAGCCGATCCTGTTGTTGCAGATCTAGGCATTAAAATCACCAATCAGTAATTTCAGATCGTGGCTGTGGGCATCATCTATCGTGCTTTGTAACTGATCGTAGAACGCATCCTTTTTGCACATCTTCTTTGACTTCTGTTTGCGGATATACTTGTATGACTGTTGTTTTTATGTGTCTTGACTGGAACCTCGCAACGATGATCCTATCACTGATAGCTTTCCATCCAATGAGTGCTAAGCTCTCCTCATTGCTTAAGATCAGGGCCACCCCTCGCTCATGTTGGTCATTAGATCCCGAATATAAGACAGTCTTACCGTAACTGATGAGTTTGCCACTGCCTGTCCATCTCGCTTCACTGACACCCAAAATATATAGTCTATAATTGTCAAATTCGTGGAGAACCTGCGCAAGTTTTCCACATTGGTACAATGTCTGAACATTCCAAGTTCTGATTCTTGAAGTATCTTTTGCACTCAGTATCAAGCTCGCATCAAGCGTTGGATGTCCCTTCAGGCTACAGTTCATTCTAAAGAATGGTCAATTCAAACACAATAACGGTTCTGGCATAGAATTGTAGTAAGAAAACAAATAAACTTAAATTATAGAATTAAATTGCTAAGCGACCATTTCAATAAGTAATTGGAGGTTTTCGTAAAGTTATATTGCTAAATATGTAAAAGAACGTAAAGGAAGGGAAAAGGTTATGAATTACAAAAAAATTAATATTGAAAATGTTAAAGATAAAAATAAAATAAAATAAAAATAGAAAATAAAAATAAAATAAAAAGATGGTTCTGTTACGAAATATGAGTACATCTTTTACTTTGCTAACGTTTTCAGTATCGTTACCATCTTCAGGCTACAGTTCATTCTAAAGAAGGGTCAATTAGAATGCAATAACGGTTCTGGCAAAGAATTATAGTAAGAAAAACAAATTAAACTTAAATTATAGAATTAAGTTGCTAAGCAAACATTTCAATAATTAATCGGAGGTTTTTGTAAAGTTATATTGCTAAATACGTAAAAGAACGTAAAGGAAGGGAAAAGGTTATGAATTACAAAAAAATTAATATTGAAAATGTTAAAGTTAAAAATAAAATAAAAATAGAAAATAAAAATAAAATAAAAAGATGGTTCTGTTACGAAATATTTAAGTTTATCTTTGTGGATGTATTTCACTTTTTTGCAAAACATATTTCCAGGCCTCTGGAAGCTCTACTGCTGTTCTGTCATTCAATAATCTTTCAAATTTACTTTTTCTTAAAATTTCTAAAGCTTCTGTCGTGTATGCCTGGGTTTTCTTTTTTACAGGTTTTGTAACTTTAGCTTCATCCCAAAGTAGGCTACGGTCTGTCGAGTAAGCTTCCTGTGCCAATGTTGTGCTAGTTCTAGCATTGGCAATATCACTCTTATGCTCTTGTAGCCTTTGAGCTAGGGTGCGTCTGGTTACTCCTATATATTTCGCAGGTTGATTCGTGCGCTTGTCTACTACTGGTAGCTCGTACATCCCTTGTTTCTCAGTTTCCTTCCTTGGGTCCTTCTCGTTCCTCAATACGCTGTATACTGTGCACTCTCGACGGGTTGATATTTTCTTGTTGGTCAACTTAGCAATTCTTCTGGTTATGCCGTAACTTGCTATGTTATATGGTACTGTAAGGTACTCTTCCTCTGGTCTACATTGGGACTGACAGCTTGCGTGTTAGTGGTACTAGCAAGTTTCTTTTTAACATTATTGTATATACTAAAGATAAACGATTTGGTGTAACCGTGTCTTGCACCAACTTGTAATATGTAGCGAATTTCAGCTTTTAGCCTATTGTAATCAGAGCAACAGTTGATGGCTCTCTTGAAGTAAAAATTAAAGGCAGACTTTTTGTAACGAGTAGCATCTCTGGACCATCTGGGGATTATTATTGGCTCGTAGGTGGGTTTTCTATAGACAGTCGTAATTAAGTTTCCATTAATAAGCTCAAGTTGTACATGAAGGAAGTGGAGTTCTTGTTTATTGCATTGTTCGTTACTTAGTTTTAGTCAATATTCTGCTAGGGAAAAGGTCTTTTCAAAGGTATCAATGGATTCTTCATTTCTCCACACTGTTAAGATGTCATCAATGTATCATATATAGAACTTTAGTGAGGGTTGAAAGGATTGCAATCTTTGATTTTCAACATTTTTTAGAACGATCTCTGCTAAAGCACCTGCTAAGGGGCTGCCTATAGGTACACCCCTCACTTGTGTGTAAATTTTGTCCTTAAATTTAAAATAAGAGCCATAGCAAATGGTATGTGTGATTTCCCTTAGCAGAGGTGCTTTCTCTTCAGCTTCCGGTAGGTTCTCCGGGATATGGAAAATTCGCCCCCTGCATTTTGCCTCCAACAATTCGCCCCCTACATTTCGCCCTGAGAACGTTTTGCCCCCAGGACATTTCGGTCCCGGAACATTTCACCCCCTGCACTTTTCGCCCCCAGCACATTTCGCCCCCCTGTAGATAATGAATAGGCTACAAAATTGCAAATAATACAACAAGCTTTTAATGATTCTAATTTATTTTATTTTAATATAATAAATGCACATTATTATCGTTTAAAACTCGAATTTATATGCAATACCTCTAAGGCAATCAATCAGAATATGATTTTGGAAGAGAAAAAGCTACAGAGCATAATTGAGAAATGAAAAAACTGGATTGGACATGTATTGAGAGGAAACAGCTTGATGAGAGAAGTGATAGAAGGAACGGTAATGGGAAGAAAGAGGAGGAAGGAAAAGGATAAAAATGCTGGATGACTTGAAAAGAAGTGACAGTTATGCAGAACTGAAAGAAAGAGCAGAAAGAGAGAAGAGTGGAGATTGGATAGTGCTGATCTGGACCTACTCTAGAGCAGAACACTAATGATGACAATGACATTATTTACTGTAAAATAGTGTTTTTATTGTATAAGGATTTGTTATTTATTTTTGCATATATGTCACAAATCAGAAAAAGTGAAAAATGAAAACACAAGACATTGACTGTGATCGAAAAGACAGAAATAATAAAGAGAGAAAAGTTTAATGATTTGGCTTCATTTTATGGTATTGGATGAGCCACCATTTATGACATATAAAAAAAATCGAGATAAAATTGAGGGGTTTATGAAAGATTTGAACAGCAAGAGCAGTGACAATAAAATTTAGGGGTTTGTTAAAGATTTGAACAGCAAGAGCAGCAACAGGAAAGTCTTAATAAATTGAGCATATTCGTTTTAATAAACTGAGTGTATTCGTTTGCATTTTTTCATCGAACATCCAATAATCCGACAAATCTTTGAAATCTGGAAAGCCCCAGAACTATATGTGTCGGATTAAGGAAACTCTACTATACATATTTTTTAAAAAAATTTAAAAATTTTATAGTTTTGGAAAGAGAAAATTATTACAAAACATTTATCTAACAAGAGGAGTGCCAAACACGACCACCTTCGATTTTGCTGACTTTTAATATGTTGTAGTACTACCCTCCCACAAACCCATGGTAAAGTAATACGACACAACTCTCAAGCATTCCCGAAAAAAAGGGGTTTAAAGTTTTCTATGTTGTTTATATACCAATTGATATTAGCATTTTAATAAGTCTTACCATAGCGTGATGGGTTCACCGTTTCATTAACATAAAGTATTATCGGAAGGTTGCAGGTTCGAATCTCATCTTTTTAAGAATTTTTTTTATCAAAACTGAAATGGATTATGGTACAATGTATTTTTATTAATGAAAAATTACTATTTTGAGTTTATTTAATTTTTTTATTATGCCTTTTTGAAATTTCTATCACAAATATTAAATACACCATATAAAGGAATGTAATTAATAAATAAACTTTTTTACACAAAATATTTATTTAATTAACTACATTTTATGAACACTACATTTCTACAAACATACAATGTTTTCATTATTGAAATAGAGAAACATATTTTATTGACATTTTAAAAATAAAGCTTTGTCTTCAATCAACTTTGACACAAACCATGCATATAAAATCATCAATTTAATACAGGGGCATTTAACTAGTGGAAGAATAACAAATATTCATTAATAAATTTGTGCATTGTAAAACAATATTCTGTTTTGAATGCTTTTATGATGAGTATCATCCGAATAGAATATACATCAGCCATAGAGATTGAGATGTAAATTAACATCTATATTTGTTAGTTAAAATAAATATTTTGTATAAATTACATTCCTTTATATGTGTATTAAATATTTGTGATAGAAATTTTAAAATAGCATAAAAAATTAAATAAAATACACACATAAAATATATGGTATATTTACAATATATGTCAATAGTATATTAAATAAAATATAAAATGCATTAAGATGTCATATTGCATTTGAAATATATTGTATCTGGCAATGGTCACTTTTAAAGCCCATCACAGGTTGACCAAATCACCACGTTGTTTATGATAGGGTCAACTGGAAGTTTGAAGGAAGGGTTCAATAAGCCAAGTCCAGATCTCTCCTGAAAAACTGGAAATGTAGAACTGGAATTGAACTTGGATCCTCCAAGTAGTAATCTACTGCTTTGCAACATAGTCCAGAAAAGATTGTTTATTGGATAAGATCCAATACTTGATAGCAGAGAGTTAAATATAAATATATTTATATAAAATTTATAAACTTACCACCCCATTTTCTTGAAATAAAATATTTTAATGGAGGGAGAGATGCCATTACCTCAGGATTATCCTATTATTAAAAAAGTTAATTTTTTCAACAAAATTTAAATAACTATAATATAAATTCAAAATATATTAATTATATCTTATTGAAATAATAAAATTTTCCTGATATTAAATAAACAAATTATTATTATTAAATAAAACTGTCATCTAAAATCTTTTAACTATTCAAATGTCATATGTTTTATCTGTTATAACAAATAAAAATGCTTTTATAGATTAAATTGTAAATTGTTATTCAAATCATGATGATAATAAATAAAACATTTGTTAAAATTTTTTGCTTCTTTAACTTATCTATATTTTTTAACTTATGTTTATAATTATTTATTTGATTCTATTACAAAAATAAATTGATAGCTGGAAGCTTTGCTGAATTTTTCCATAGACTGATAGTAATACAGTATTTATTTTTATAAACATATTTTTCTTTATTAAATACTTATAATTTAAAAATGCATATAAAAATTTAATTTTTTAAACACAATATAAAGGCATTCTCAATTTGCAATAATTTTACTTTATATAAAAAATCAAAATGAAATCTAAAATATTTTTAAAATTTCCATAATATATAGTGTACTGCTGGACTGTAATTTCTTAAATTAGTGTCACAATGATAATTATGATATTAGTATAGCAAGAGTTAATAGCATTATAAATATTACTACTGCTAATACTAAATTATTATTTTTGGATGTAATGCTCCTGCTATATTTATGATGAATCATATAATATATTTTGTGTGTGTATATATATATATATATATATAAATCATAATATGATAGTTTTATCTTTTATTTTCTAGATTAGCCATCTTTACAATATATATAAGTAATCCTTGACTTATGTTAGCAATATCATCCATAAATTGTTAAATACATATCAAATAAATAAGCATTTGATCAGTATTCCAGTGTATTTGTGACCATTCTAAAAAATACTTATGTTAAAAAAGCAAAGAATTTTAACAAATTTTTATTTATCATCATGATTTGAATAAAAATTCATGATTTTATAATCAGTGAGTCAGGGCAATTTCTCAATATATAGAAAATATCCTTTTTGGTATGTGGTTCTGTGTTCATAAAGTTTTGTGTTATTTATGTTTATTAGGATAACATTTAGTGTCCTAGTAAACATTAGTAATGGGAAAGCCATAAATTTTTGGCATTTCTGACTTACAATGGTGGGGTTCAAAATTTTTGGAACTGAACTTTATCATAAGTTCAGGATTACTTATAATGTTAATTTTACCATAATTATATAATGATTTATATAAATGTAATATACACAAAATTTAGCTTACCTAATACTTCCAAAAATATAAGTCTTACATATATCAGGGAGAATCTATAATAAATTTTACAAATTGAATTATTTAACAAGTAAAAAACGATATATTTAAATATAACACAAAGAATTTGCCTTATCCAGCAATCTACTAATAAAATTATTATAAAATTTGTTTTAATATATACTTTTCATTATTACAGATTGCAGAATATATTAAAAATTTCCCAGTTTGTTTAAAAATATTATATTTTCATCATATTAAAAAAATATCCTTATAATCAATTTGGAGAAAAATTTTTTCAAATTTCTCATTTTTAATTTCTTTGAAATTTCAGTTTTAAATAAATTTAATGATACTAAATTATAATTATCTATATAAAATATAAAAATGCTTCTTATGACATTAATGAAAAATTTATATTTTTTAATAAAAAATCTAAGTTGATAAATTATAATTGAATCTAAGTAGAAGATTTTTTTATCCAATTATTCCTAATCTAACCAAATTTACATCTAATGAACTATTTCATAATTAAACTGCCAAATTAATGATTATTTTAATAATTATGCTATGGTGGCACCATTTATTGAATTAATAAGTATTTTTAATTTAAGCAAAGGTTGCATTATCTATTATTTAATAATTAAACTATAATGTTTACTATTTTTCTTGAAATTAAAAATTTGCCTTGGCCTAAAGGCAAAATTTTTAATTTCAAGAAAATCTGATAGCACAACCTTAGCCTAAATTAAAAATAATTAATTATTAATCCAATAGATGGAGTCACCATAGCATAATTATTAAAATAATCATTAATTTGGCAGTTTAATTCTAAAACAGTTCACTAGAGATGTAGGAATATCTATGTTGAATATCTAAAATTAAAATATATAACATTAACTTTTATAAAATAAGTTTCATTCTTTTAATAATTTTATCTAATTGAATACTAAAATTGTATTAATATTCAATAATTAAACTTTAAAATAAAATAAAATAATAATAATATAAATAATTTATACTTCCAAAAACAAAAAATTAATGTATATCTCAATTTATGAAAGACTGTTTATATAAGCAAGTATTGAAATTTCAAATCACAAGTTTTTAATCCACATTTATAAGAAACATCTAATGAACAAAATTTCAAAGTCAAATAATGCATTTTTTGCTAATGCAAAGAAATACATAAATTATGCTATGAGCATTAGAGACATCATACAAGCATGTTACATATGTAAATACTAGTCCCAAATTTTAAAAATGTTTAATAAATATTTATAAGATGTTATTTTTTTTAAACAATATAGCATGTAATACATTGTTAAGTTTGAATATAAAATATAACTTTCTGTAATAAATTTAATTGAAATTTGAATATCCACTTGCTCATATAAATATCATTTAATACAATCAAGGTAAATGTTATAAATTGATATTTTTTCATTGAATTTGTGTGTTTTTATATTTTATTTCACTCAGGTAAATGTTATAAATTGATATTTTTTCATTGAATTTGTGTGTTTTTATATTTTATTTATTTTATGCACAGTGGTGGCTCATGACTTTGAATTGTGGGGGTGCTGCAACTTTCAAAATATGCATACACACTGTAAGTACAGCATATACGTATTTGGATAAAATAGCAAAATTATGGTAAAAATAAATAAAAAATTAAAACAGGAAAAAATATTGTTTATTGTCAATAAAATTATACACTTTATTATAATTATATCTTAATTGTAATGTCCAAATATTTAAACAAATGGAGTAAACACAATAAGCACTACAAACATGCTATTACTGGTGCAACCTGCATTTAAACAACAGGGAACTGTGTGACAGACAGTGCAGCATTATGCTAATAACTCTCATCCACATATGTCACTATGATGTGAATATGCTTGTATAAGTAGCAATATGGAGTGATGTCCTTCACTTTCTTAAGTGCTACAAGATAGTTTATTATTTTTTATACAACATAAGAGAATAGTATAGGATTGTTGATGATAAAATTAAATATTACAAGCAAATATAAATAAATTAATAAATATGTTTACATATTGAGAAAATTGCGGTTGCTGCGGTTCCGCAGTGCCTATGCACGAGCTGCCTGTTTATGCATAATGAAACATTCAATAGCATGTCATTGGATATTTTTTATGAAATCACTGAACAATAATAGATAGTGATTTTATTATATACATTTTTCTTTCTTTCTAAGTTTTATGCCATATTCCAACTAGAGGTTATGTTATTAGATTCATGTATTCCATAGCTCAAGGAGGGTTGCCTATATCCATCGTAAAGTCAATCAAGCTTAGATCTCCTGAAGACAGATAATATTTCTATTTGAAATAAAATTTTCCAATACAGAATTGCTTTTCTGTGTTATTTATTATACAAGGAGATAGGATAATAAATTCCTAAATTTCCATGAAAAAAATCTGAAGATTTTAACCAGGATTCAATCCTAAATGCTTTAAACAGAAGTCTAGAACATTTCCATATGACCATCTTATTATGGACTTTCACTAAGAAAACTGCCTTTTTAGATTATATGTAAAAAATAACTAAAGCTAATTATTGAATTAATTTTTTCATCACTTATGCAATTTGACAGTGTTTTTAATATATATCTGAATGAAAAATAGAATAAAAAAGCTGGATAATAATTTTTGGGCTCAGGATATATTATAGCATTTTCCTTTAAATGAATGCATTTATATTCATAAATTAGTGTAAGAGTATAAAAATAAATTAATAAATCTTTAAAATCAAATAATCAGATATTGTATACATACCATACAATCTTTTTCAAATAACTGAATTATTGATAAAGATAAACAACATTTTATTTCATCTTCAACATAATAAATGAATGATAGATTATGAATTTTCAAGAAAAACAACTTATTGTAAATAGCAGTTGATAAAATAAATATGCTGTCATAACCATATATAGACTTATATTTTGGAATTCAATGAATCATTATATAGTTTTCCAGTTATTGCTTTCAGGCAGGAAGAAACAGAAAATTATAATACATTTATATTTATAAAAAATAATAATTGACATTTTAAAATTTTAATTTCATTTTTGGTAGCTTAAACTCTTAATCTTCTCTTTCTGCATAGCTTTGCCAAAATATCTTATACAATTTACTAAAAATCACAAAAGAAAAACAAATTAAGAATTTTAAACATTGTATATTCCAGGGCTGCCCAACCTTTTTATGACCGTGAGCTACTTTTTTACCAGAGCGATATAGCGATCTACCGATATCCAGGGAATAAAAGTACAAAAATAGCAATGCCATCTATATAATTCAAAGTTTATTAAGTAAAATAAACAATTCTTCATATCATTGAAAATATGAAAATGATTACAAATACATGGGTACATAAACAAAAATTTTAATGCAATATTTGGCATTGTGCAACTGATTCCAAATTTGGATTTTATGATGAAAGAAATAATCTTAAAATTTTTACGACATATTTTGTTGGGTTCTACAGTTTTTGTTCCGCATATTCCAGAGATTTTTTGGATATTAATTTTTGTAATTAGAGAGCACTGTTTGAAAATGTCTTTTGATATTTCCCTTTTTTGGAATAGCAACAACTGAATTACATATTATACAAGAGCATTTGTATTAATCATGGAAAAAAAATCATGTTCCTATTCATCATGGTAATTATAAGTTTTAATTTTCTTTTCTATGCTCTTAATTATGGTTAAAAGAAAAAAAAGATTTAAATAATTGAAGAAGTTTATTTTTTAATAAATAACCCTTTTAGTGCAGAACAATGATATACTGTTGTCCAGACCTGAGTAATATAATAAAGAAAGAAAAGACATATGAACCTGTAAATGCATTTGTCCAACAAACTTTTGCTTACTCATCGAATTAATCTTCATTTGTTTTTGATATATTATTATATTCTACCGATTGATCTGATCTGCTATTACTAAATAAACGATAAAAGGGACACAAAAAGAAAACACTAGGGATAACCTCACTTGTTTCAACAAGAACATAGATTACCTTTATTACATATTGTAAAGTGGAGGTTTAACAAGTGACTAAAAAGCTTGTCGAGATCGACTGGTAGCTCACGATTGACTGGTTGGGCAGTCCTGGTATATTCAATATAAATGATAACAATATCATTATCATCATACCAATACCCTGTAAGAGATAAACAGCATTCAAAGAAAGAAGAGAAATGTTACAACTAAAATGACAACATACTTTTCTACTGCTACACAGTATTTCAGCTTCCACCACAAAAAACTTTTTCCATATAACTATACCTCTTATTCATATTCTTAAATTCAAAATTTTTTTTAGATAATTAACTATTTGTTCCCTACATTCTTCTTGTCTCCCCTCTCACATATTTGAATATGGTCATTTCATGAGTTATCCTTCATTCATTCATTCCATATGGTTAAACCACCTGACAATTTACTTTTAATTAGAATGTAATTAAGTTAACAATAAGCCAATTAAGTAAGATAAACTATTATTTCAAAAATATTTTTGATTATCTATGTAGCCTGCTCAAGTTGAAATACAGACCAAAAAAAGTTTTCCTTTAGCCCTCCTCTTCTAGTTAAATCAGAGGCTGCAATGTCCTCTGATTTAGCTAGGACAGCTGAAGGGAAATTTTTTTGGTCTGTATTTTAACTTGAACAGGCTGCATAGATAGGCAAAAATATTTTTAAATAAATGCTTTATCTTACTTAATTGCCTTTTCTTTTTTATATTTTATGCCCCTTTCCAATCAGGGAGATTACTAAGAGGCGGGGCCAGTTCCAACCACGGGCTGCATCCACACCAGTGGAGTGGGACTAGATGGTGAAGGACAGGGATCACTGATCGCTGAGCCAGGCCCAACACCCTGAAAAAACCTTTTAGGAGATGCCACACCCAGGACGCGAATCTGGGTCTTCCTGCGTGGCACGCCAACACATTACCACTCAGCCATCTGGCTTCCTACTTAATTAGCTTGTTTACTTTTAATTAGTATTTACAGTAAAAAATCTTACTTTATAATTACATTCTTTTTATACTTTGTTATATGCATACTGTTATTTCAGCCAGATTTTTGAAATATTTCAAATGCTTTTATATCATATTTAAATCTCATTCCCATAAAGTAGCAAAGAAACAAGCATACCCTGATACATAGCTAATCTAGCACTCTGTGACAGATTCTCATTTATAAAATGACTACATAAAATGAATGTACAGTAATGAAAAAATTTCATCATAAAAAATAAAACAAATAACTAAGCATGATGTCATTGGCAGCAAAATAAGTGCTACTTACTGAATGCATGGTTTTTGTCTATTTTATTCATCCTTTACTTCTTTCAAATATGAAAATTTAGAAATGTTATCTGTCAATCCTTTTTTATGTAATATTATTGCTTGTTAAAATAGCAGTAATCAGGTTGAATTAACACTGCAAACCTTCATTTAGAGTTCTATAAATAAGAAAGAAATATGAACTTTATTAGTTGTATCAACATATTTTATTAACGTTATTTTATATAAACTTTATATAATCTTTTTATATTATTATTTTAAATACTGATCATTAATTTTTCCCTTTTTTAAACTATTATTTTACTTTTATAATAAACTGATAAAATATCGTTATTGAAAATAAATCGAAATTTTTATAATCTAATTGTCTAATATAACATGTTCTTGTTTAATTAGTATTTATTATAAATACTTTAAAAGCATTACACGTTGATATCGAAACAGATCAAAGTTTACCGGTATGGCCGTATAATAATCGATGCACATACCAGATACACACATCTCTAACATCATATATATTTTCAGATGAGAGTAAACAACAATTACATGAAATAAATTTTAATATTAAGTTTTAAATTTTTCAGAATTAAGGGGAAAAAATAAATACTTTGAATTAAGATAAAAAATTAATTTATTAAATTCTTTTTTTCTTTTAGCCTAGAGGGCGCGTTTAAGTTATTTTTTAACAAGATGGCGAGATACCTTGCCTTAGATAAAGTAAAGAGAATGTTTGATATTATTAAACAGAATGGCGGAATAATTGGAACATATAAGAAGTTATACAGGTGATATGACCTGAGAATTTTACCAAGATATCTTACTATTATACAAACTTGTTTTGAAATGAATTGTTATCTCTCTATGAATTGGAAGATTAAGAAATTTAACTACAGTATATTCGAAAAGTTTAAATAGTAAAAATTATTTATGCGCTGAATGATTGATATTTCCTCAAAATATGGTCTTGAAAACCATAATTTGTTTGAAACAAAAATAGAAGAGGGTGAATAAAGTAAATATGAAACAAGTAGAATACTGATATACAAGCAAGAAGAAAAATTACAATGCAGGATTCTGCATCATTCAGCCAGTTATAGGCATGAGATAGTCAAAAATATTTTATATCAAAATCGTATTTCAAATATAATTTTTAATCTGATTCCTTGAAAAAATTTTTCTCAAGGTATAAGTTTCAGTTTAATATCACAGATTATCATTTTTTTAATGCAAATGTTATTTGATAATTAAAATTTTAATAATTGATTAATTTCAATTTAAAGATCCCATGTTATAATTTATGTATAATCTCAACTGCCTTCATGTTCATGGGAGTTTGGTTTTCTAAAAATCTTGGACATTAAATCTGTATAAATAGAGCTTAAGAAGCCAAATGAATTGAATGGTTAGATTCCAAAATAAGATTAAATGATATATATGAAAGTATTTACACTAGAAAATTTTTAATAATCTTACTTTCACATTGTTTATTATCTAGCTTATTGTTGAAATAATACAAAAATTGATGAAAAATAAAAGTTTTGTCAATGTTGCAATATATCTAATACATCTATATATTTATATATATATGATTTGTAGCATGAATGAATAATAGAAATTCCTAGCTCTAACTACTATATTTATAAACATCAAATTTGATATGGGTGGTAACTAGTGATGCTGCAGATATTTGCATTTGCAATTGCAGAGCTTTCGCATCGATTTCGACATCTGCATCCGCATCCGCAATTATCAATGCGGATGTTCATGTGGATGCAGATGTAGCACAGGTCGCCACAAGAAAGAAATTGGGTGGGGCTGGCAAGTGGCACGTGCCGTGGTCATGTGCTTATTGATCAATAGGAGCAAAATTTTGGCGACAAGATCCGACGCGTTTGTTGTTATTTATCATTTGTTTCTTGTAAATCAATCATAACGTGTTTAATTGCGCTTATTGTATGAACATTTCAGTTTTTGAGTGTTATTGTGAGTATTTAGGGAGTATTGTGTGTTAAGTGAGTTTTCTGCAGTTAATAGTTTATTGGACAATGAATTTACAATGTCATCATCGACACAAAGTGAGATTTGGACTTATTTTAAACCAGATGAACGACCAGGAAAAGGCTCACTGTAAAATATGCAATAAAACCTACTCTTGCAAGTGAATTCGTCAAATGAAGATGAGAGTCAAGAAACACCAGAAAATGGTAGCGCTGATGCTGTACTCAAGAAGGAATTACTATCTTACTGCAATAAAAAAAATTGGTCAATGTAAATGAAAATCCACTTAAATGGTGGAGCGTTCATTGAGAAGATTTGAAAATGTTATCAATAATAGCATGCAGATTTTTATCGCTGCCATCAGCCAGTGTTCCTAGTGAACAGTTGTTCAGTAGCGTGCGTTTAATTTATGAACCTCTGCGAAACAGACTTGAACCTGAAAAGGTGGCGATATTACTTTTTATTAAATATAATGCACCAATTTTTAACTTTACTTACTAAATATTTAATTATTTAATAAAAATATTAAAGATTACTATCGTTTTATTTTACTTCTGCACCCATACGAAATTTCTTAAAAATTCTTAAGATCCGCATCCTCATCCGCGGATGTGAGCCTTCAAAAATCCACATTCGCATCAGCGGATGTCAAAAAATCTGCATCCGCAACATCCCTAGTAGTAACTTTTAGACAGTAAGACCGTAATGTCATCAGTTGCATTGATGACATTAGTGTCTTAAGTTTTAGTGGTTGTAAGTTCAAGTGGTTATAAAATACAGTATATGATTAGTCAATGTAATTGACATAGTATTTTAGTCCCTGACCAATGCTCTGATATACGAAAAGCATTCTTTTTGTGTCTGGTTCTTGTACTTTTTGTGTTTATTGAGTTTATGATGATAAAGTGGAATATAATAATAGATATTGATAGTGGGCAATTCATAAATTTTGGGCATTTTTAACTTACTGTGCAAAGGTTCAAATTGAACCCAATTAAGAACTACTTGTTTATACAAAATAATCTTTATTTGTTTGAGCGAACATATCTTCATCCACTTCTAACAATTCATTAAAGCATATTAATTATTTTGTCTAAAATTCTATTATTTCTTTTGATTTTTAATTCTTTTTGATTTCTTAGTTTCTAATTCTTTGAGGTTTTAAAACCATCAATAAGAAAATTAAACAATTTTAAAGTTTTCCATCATGCATTGCAATAAATATTTATAATAGAAATTATATTAATTTAAATAATAATTAAGAAAGTATTGTATTTTAAAATTTTGGGGAAAAGAAAAGAAAAATATTGTAGGTATTTTGATCTTTATCATATGGAAAAGAATATTCTTTAATCATATTAATCCACACTTCAATGAATATATCCTCCACCATTTAAAACTGTAAATTGAAAACATGCATTCCTAATGCTGACATTGAACAAAACATTAAACATAATTGATGACTCATGGCACATATATTACAGATCTCTGCATTCACTTTGCAACACATTAACACTAGATATAAACAGCCACATGGTGTAAAAGGGCAGAACTATAATGAAAGTACATGCAAACATTACTGTTTGTAATGTAATAATGAATAGAAGTGATTTGTGTGATTAATTTTACTGGAACACTGTTTCCAAATTTTTTTTTTAAAGACAAATTTTTAAATTCACTATGGTTCTCAGTGTTTTAGAATTGCTAGGAAATGAATTAAAACTTTTTTTTTAATATAAAAAAAGGGCCAAAGTGCATCTTATGAACAGCAGTGAATTTTGAATGGAACAATTTTTATTAGCATAATTTTAAGTTTGTAATGTTCAGTTCTTTTAGTTAATGATATTGATCATTTGTAAATGGTAAAATAAATTAATATTATTGTATATTAAAAAAAAAATTTAATTCATTTCCTAGCAACTGTAAAACATTGAGAACCATAGTGAATTTAAAAATTTGTCTTTAAAGGAACAAATTTGGAAACAGTGTTCCAGTAAAATTATTACTGTTTGTGTTTAATATAAATCAGGCTTAATGCATACATGCTTATGCTCAGCTATAGTTAATATTGTGAATATAAATAAATGATGACAAGAGAAGATAGTCTACAATATGCCCATTAATTACAAATATTCCCATTGCAAATGAAACATAGAAAAACAGATTTTTGTCAATTATTTCCAAAATCCATACTTAAGATGGTTTCGTACTTGAAAACTGCAATTAATAAATAATGATAAAAATGAAGAATCCTGCCTTCTTTAAGATAACAGTACAGTAAGATTGTATATTGAAAAGGTTATTTTTTACAACTTTTACTGATTTTCTTGGTGTCTGAGATTATATAAAAATTGCAAATGAACTGACAACAGCATTGTTGCTATATTCCAAAATGAAATTCTCTCACTAATGTATAACTTTAAGTAAAATAATCAGAATTATACATTTATTTTGTTATTTTCTGTCTTAGCTTTCTTATAAGGATATACTACTTATTATCCAAATAGAAATCTTACAGTTTTCTGTCTTCCTTAGTTTTAAGAATAATCTCTCAATATAATAAAACCTACTCTCTAGAATAATGCAGTCCTCATGACAAAGAATGATTGGATCCATCACAGAAAATTTTTTCCTATCGATGTTTTATCTGGATAGTTGCATATGAAACCAATTCCTGGGAATTAGGATTCAAATCCACATATCCAGATTTTTCATGAGGAATCTGAGCCAGACTCTCTGTACTCTCATCATCCTGTTGATTGACCTCATCATAAATGTTGGCCATTATCTGATTGACTCTAGAATTACTACTTCCATATATATCCCTTGTAAATTTGGCAACATAACCAAATCATCCAATTTCCACTTTCTGTCAATATTATAAATTTAAAATTTGGCAACTTCTAATTTCAGGTTTTGATATTACCGTATTACTTCGAATTTAGGCCGCAGTAGGATTTTAAAATTAGAAAATTGGAAAAAATAAAATTAAAATTTGGCAACTTTTAATTTCAGTTTTTGATATTACCATATTACTTCGAATTTAGGCCGCAGTAGGATTTTAAAATTAGAAAATTGGAAAAAATAAAAATGATTTTATAATAGGTATTGAAAAATAATGAAAAATAAAAATGATTTTATAATAGGTATTGAAAAATAAGAAACATTTTTAAAAAAAAAAAGATTTTATAATAGGTATTGAAAAATAAGAAACATTTTTACTTAAATTTATAATAAGTATTGAAAAATAAGAAACATTTTTATTTACTTAAATAGTACTAATATACATAATAAGCTGAAAAATAAAAATGATTTTATAATAGGTATTGAAAAATAAGAAACATTTTTAAAAAAAAAAAGATTTTATAATAGGTATTGAAAAATAAGAAACATTTTTACTTAAATTTATAATAAGTATTGAAAAATAAGAAACATTTTTATTTACTTAAATAGTACTAATATACATAATAAGCGAAACAGTTTTATTTACTTAAATAGGTACTAATATATAATAAGCTACCTAATAAATTGTAATCATGATGTAATACTATGCCATGTGTAGAGCGTAAAGCAAAAACCCAAACGTTGGGGAATGGGAGATCGGGAGAAATAATCATAGATGTAAAGCAAAAGCCCGAATGTTGAGGAGTGGGAGCTCGGGAGAAATAAGATGTTAAAATATTCACTTTGAATGTGGAAGCTTGGGAGAAATAAGATGTTAAAATATTCGCTTTGAATTTAAGCCGCATCCGAATTTTATGTCTTAAAAATCCGAATAAAAGTGCAGCTTAAATTCGAAGTAATACGGTATTTTCATCTTCACAAACATCATTTTATTTCTACTTTAATTATTTTAAGTTAGAGTTTAAAAGAAGACCTGAACTCAGGCCGAACTCTGGATTGCAGAGTCGTTAGAACTGTTAAGTTTAAATTATAATTATTATTATTTGGTATTCGTTAAAATTTGTGACTTTGCAAATTGGATACAATCTATCTTTAGGATACAACATAAAGGATATAAACTAGCTCAAGATAAGCAGAAAGTGAATGTTTAATTGCAAAAACATGGAATAACTAGAGCACTTATGACTTTAAAAAGTCAACATCAGCAGACACAAAACATGGAACAAAAAGAAAACAGAATGATAAATGGAATTTAAAATTTAAAATATGCAGTTCTTTAACATTATAATAGTATTACCGTGACAATGGTAATTTGATGTAAGCTATAGTAAGGTTAATTATTTATAAAACTGAAGTGCTATATAATATATAGCATAAACTGTGTTAAAATTAAAGTAATAAAATATTTATTGTAATAAATATTATTAAAACAAAGCTTATTAAAATTATTAATTATTAAAATTATAAAATTTTATCCAAATTAAAATTATAAAATTGTATTGATGAATCCAAAATCAGTAGTTATTCTGCACTATCCATTGCCATGGGATAGAGATAAGTTCAGGGATGCACTTATTGATCACAAATTCAATATCAGTCTGTTTGATTATTTGAAGAGCTTCAGATAGTGTGAGTTCTTCAACAGATTGGGCTTTGGTAATGGCTTGTGCTTGGACCCATTGGATGTCTATCAATGTTTCTTTTAACTAAGATAGTAGTCAAGTTTCTATTCTGTCTGTCTGTTTTATGTTCTGTTATTCTTCAGTTGAGACTTCACATAGTATTACAGACATATATTTCTTTTCTATCAAATTTGTTGTTATGTGCCGGGATGGCAGCTTATCTTTGTCATTCCTAATTATATTGTACATTGTCCTTTGTCTTCTAAACGAAAGGTTAAACTGACCTTTTCTGTTTAGATTCCTCTTTATAAAGTTGAGTGAGGTATCATATGCCATTGGCCATACTGTTGTTAGTACCTACTCTCTATTAGTTCTCTGAGAGCATTTTGAATACCAGGATATGGGTGCTGTCTCCATTTAAGTTTGTCATAGATTTTTTTCAACAAATCACACAGTATAACTTTGTCCCCAAGCATAACTAAAGATTGTATTGTACTCTTAGCATTTAAATGATATAATAATACAGTGGGAGAAAATTCTCTTCAGTAGAGCTCTAATTAATGCCTTTTTATAGTTTATAAAGTTGTAAGACCAAGCAGGAATGAGCACAGATGAGAAAGACTATTTTCTTTAAACCTGTAGATTGTATGCTTTGTCATCAATAATTATTAATATATGTAAGAATTGTACTTATGAATGCAATTTCTGATCTAAGTTTAGGATTAGTCCCAATGCTTGATCTGTTAGAGCATTGACAAGATATTCAGTGTAATCTTGACCATTCCATAGAATAAATATATCATCAATGTATCTTATAAAGAGTTTTATAGAAGGTATAAATTTTTGCACTGTTATGGATTCTTTTGCCTGATGACCAGCTTGGCAATAATTCTGGCCACAGGTCCACCAATGGGCATGGTTTGCTTATAGCAAATGCCTATGGTTTGCCTATAGTAAACGCCATTGAATTAGAAGTAGGAATCATAGAAGCACGTGGTAGATATCTTTTAAAAGGTTGGATAGAGGTTCACTTTGTTCTAGATATTCTATAAGAAACCTGTATAAGAGGAGGCAAGCTGAAAGAACACAGATTTATGGATACAGTTTCTCATAATTTAACACTGTGAGTCAGTGCCGGATCTAGATATTTTATAATCTGAGGCAACATTAGAAAATGACGCCCCCCTCTCCTCTTCACTCACACACATTAATACATAAACATATCTAATACTTTAGAATCAGGAATGTATTGACCTGCATAGTCACTGAGAAATAAAGAAAAGTTTGGGCTGGGTTGGCAGACAGTAAACCTAGACTGGTATTATATATATATATATATAATATATTAATACCATAAAAGTTATATTATAACTTTTATGGTCTAGACTGGTATATTATAACTTTTAATGAAAATAAAGTAGTATCTATGTTAAAAACAATAATAATAAATAAATCCTATTTGTAATTATGATATCCTGATTACGATATGCAAAAGCAAGAAAACATGAGAGAAAACAAATATTTTGTTTAGAAAGACTGTCATTCAATCATGTAAATAATAATTTAATTTGCACTGGTTTTTCTCTCTCTCTCTTGATAACTATTATCCGTTAGAATATACCATTATATCGTTGCAGACTGACTCTACAGCACAAAATATTGTCAAGATAAATATAATTAAGCTTGTGTATGAAATTGCAATTGCATTTTCATGCCTTCTAATAATTTTCGCCCTAGGTGATTGATTTGCTTGCCTCACGCTCCCAGATCTGGCGCTGCTGTGAGGACATGTTAATCATCAATTTTGGTATATAGGATTTCTTCTCCATGTTGTATATCTACTGATATTGACTTTTTTAAGTTGAAAGTGCTCTAGTTATATATGTGTTTTTGCAATTAAACATAAACATTTCTACTTATTTTGAATTAGTCTATATTCTTTATGTTTAGCTAGTTTTTGAAAATAAAAAAACTTTTTATACTGCGATAATGTGCTTTTTTGGTCATTTACGTTTTTGAATAACTGAATTTTGAAGCAGTTGTATGTGTTTGAACTTTTGTTTATATACTTTATGATTGTAATATTTAAACATTTCACATAAGTTCAAGAGTCTCTTCTAATAATATATTTTGTATAATGTTAATGTATAATATAAGGTTTGTTGCTGTAAACTTGTTGTATACATCCTGTATGCAATAATATTGTAATAACAAAGCAAGTGCTTTCGTTTTTTAATATATAATTTTGAAATGAATGTTCTTTTTATGTAATGTATTTGCCTGTATCTGTTTTCTATAAATTGAAGATTGCTAGTTATGTTAATTGAAAACAGTTATAAGACCAAGAAGGAATAGCACAGGTCAGAAAGACTATTTTCTGTAAACCTGAAGTTATGATTAAAGAGTGGATTATATAAATACCTGTTTTTTTTATCTTTACTGTAATAATCTTTATTATTTCTAAGTGTACCAAATAGTGTAGGATTTCATTTGTAGGCCAATTTCATTTAAGTAACTTTGCTGCTTTTTTATAATATCTGTGGTATCTATTGATTGATTGATTGATTGTAGGAAAGGGGGGATTTATTTTTACAGCCACTGTGACCACAGCGGTCTATTGTGTACCCCCAACATAAGAAGTCCCATCTTAATTACAAAAGACAGTATCTTCTTCAATGGGACTGTAAAAAGATCTTCTGGTGCAGGAAAATGCAACCCAAGAAAATCATACGTTAGTTCTGAAAGGGTCACACATTCACACAAAATGTGAAGAGGAGTTTCATCTCCTCCTTGACATCATCTACACTTAAGACTATCAGCAATCCCAATTAAGTGAAGATACCTTCTAAGATGACAGTGCCTTCTAATAATTTTTGCCCTAGGTGATTGATTTGCTTGCCTTACGCTCCCAGATCTGGCGCTGCTGTGAGGACATGTTAATCATCAATTTTGGTATATAGGATTTCTTAATAATAATCTTAATAATCTTAGTTTCATTTTTATGCAATGCAAACAGCTCTTTAGTTCTCTGTAAAGAAGGACCTAAAATAAGAGCTTTTGCTTGCTTTAATCCAGGAGTAGACCTCCAATGGGTGAGGTGCTGAACTGCCAACCAGTCTCTGATAACTTACCCAAATGAAATCAAATCTGATGTCTAGGGCAGGTTCAGATCTAATAAAGGGACAAGAAGCTCTTGCTTGGCCAGTCTATCAGCAACCTCATTGCCTTCAATCCCTTTGTATCCTAGCACCCATCCAAGTTGTATCTTGTTCCTGGTAGCCAGTTCCTCAATGAGAAAATAACAATTCCATACAAGCTTAGAAGCAAAGCGAGAGCTATCAAGTGCTTTTAATGCAGCTTGACTATCTGATATGTTAATAAACACATTTATATCCTATCTCCAATTGATATTAATTTTAACACATGCAGAAATAGCATAGATTTCTAGTCTGAAAGACTATGGCAAACTGTACAAGAGAATAAGAATAAGACATTCCTGTTCTCTCACAGTAAACCTCTGCCCCAACACCAGGAGTGGTTTTAAGGCCATCTGTAAACCAGATCAGTCCACCTTTGATATTGCACCCAAAGCCACCTTCCCAGCTCTCTAAGTTGGGAAAAACAACAGTGAAGGCCTGAAAAAACTAAATCTGGACACCATATAATTCTTAACCATCTCAGAAATGTGACTGTGTGACTTGTCTATTCAAAAGACAAGTGCTCCACTTTATGGGTCCAAGAAATTCTTCTCCACAAGAATAGAGCTTATAATAACTCTCCTGGGCACCACATCTCTCACACAAATGCAAAGGAAGAATGCCCAAGAGGACTTCAAGAGCAACCGTGGGAGCAGTCCTCATATCCCTATGATGCTCAGACAGGCCAACCTTTGAATCTTTTCAACTTCATTCCTACAAGTCTTAAGTAAAACTTTTTTCCTCATTGTTTTTAAAAACCAAACAATGAGAGCATAGGTAGTAATGGGTCTCACAACCATGGTGTATATCCAGTATAGCACACTGGTTTACTTAAACCAGGGTAGCTATACATCCCCATGTCTTACCCAAAGTGCCTCTACAAACCCATAGGATCTACAGGCTTTTCCAATGACAAAATCTATTTGTGGTTTCCAAGTCAATCCCTTATCTAACATAAACTAAGATATTGACTTGAGTAGAAGACTGTAATCTTTTGCCAAAGAATGATGGTTCAATAAGTCCCATCAATTGTCTTCTTCATATGAATGATAAGTGTCACCTATACATATCTACAAAGAAAACCTAACTTCCAATTGAATTATCATAAAGATCTATGGACTATTTCTTTTCAATTTTCCTCAGATGAATGTATAAGAAACAGATTTAGGGACTATTACAGTACTTAGAGTTAGACTTTTTTATTTAAATATAGGCTATAGTGAACCACTGCAAAGTCACACTATTCAAAACTATCAACAATTCTAATAATTAATAACTCTGCAAATTCTAGAGTTCTTTTTTGCCAGGTCTTCTAAACTTCTAGAAAATAAAATTCCAAAATAACTATTCTAACAAATCAATCCAATACTACACAAGAAAACAAATAACCAAAACATCAGGTTGTTAAAAGTAATGAACAAGTAATAGAATTAAAAATATATATATATTAGTACACTTATAACTAATAAATTGAATAAATTCTAAAAACAGGTAAAGTTAAATAATAAAAAATAATTTATTGAATCCAAACACAAAAGTGTTAGCAAATAACTTTATTGAAACAGTAATAAAGCAGCAAAACAAGTTTATAATAAACTTGTTTAATTATCAATACAAGGATCTAAACATCATAATAAATTTATTAATCAGAAACAATAAATAATCTTACTTATTACTACTATCTCTGTACTCTGTTACAAAAAAGCAATCAGTTATTGACATCACAAGAGAGAATTGAAAATCATTAATACAGTTACTATTCTAGACTACACCTCATTGCCCGTTATGGATAACAGTTTTTTATAACCACTCTTACAAGCTCCATGCTTGATTCACATACAATTATGCAACAACTTCAGTTTCTAGTTTACAGATAAAATAATTTGTCCCATCATCTTTAAAGTTTGATAGCAATTATTTCCAATCACAAATCGTTGATAAGAGACTATTTTTTAACTCTTCTTTATCTTGAATTAGATCAGTGATGTTATTTTAGAAGTTTGTTGGAAAGGTTGCAATTCCATTCCATTCTTAACTCATAATTTCTAATTTCCTGAGGCAGAGGATATGAAATGTAAGTTAAAGTAAACATAATACCCAAAATAATAATAATAAAAATAAGAAAGAAGAAATAAAAATAAATTAGGAAAGGTCAGCCTTAAATATATACACCACTTATATTGATCTTAGCTTGAATCTCTCTCCTTTTTTTATTTTTAGAAATAGAAATGTTTAACAATTGTCCAATTAAAAAATAAAGCTATCATGTTTTTTTTTATAAAATACTTGTTTCCCTTTCAGTCATTTCTAACATCAATCAGAATTCTAGCACTGCTTACTCATGCTTATTTGCAGTCTAAAACATTATCATGTTGGAGCTCCCCAAGTTGAAAGGTTCCTGGTGTCAGATCCTGACTATAACATTAAAATGTCATCTAGACATATTTAGAACCTCACAGTGATAGAATTTATCTCCAATGACAATGCAATGAGATATATAGTAGCAGCTGAAGAAGGCTATAAAAGACCAATAGTCTTACAACATATTTGTTTATAATGAATAATTAATATAAAAAGCTTCAACTTAAATAGATTCATACTTATGTAGTGATTCTCTGATTTTCAAAAAATCTACTCATTGAAGCAGATAAATCTCTAGTACAGAGATATAAAAAATTTTCATGCACTTTTTTTCCTAATTTCATCATTTATCATATTTATGTGTGTTTATGTGCTTATTAGATTTGTTTTAGTTAACAAGCTGGACCTGGACTCCTCATGAAAAAGTGGAGGTATGGGGACAAGGAATGAACCCAGACCTCCAAGATGGGAACTACTACTTTATCATTTACAATCTTTGGATTACAGAATCTTTTCATTTATAAATTTGTCAATTTGTTCATGTTAATCTTGCATTTAATCTGAAACAGAATGAGAGCAGTGATATAAATTACCTCTTCATTTAATTTTTAACCTGCTTTCCTGGCCATCAAACTAACTTATTTACTTATTTTTTAATATAACTATTTTTATTGTTACATTTTTGTGGCATACTAGTACTGAATACGATATGCTCCAACATATGTATGTTTTGACTTACATAGGCTATCATGGAAAAATCCATCTACAAAAGTAGATGGATCATTTCATTTGAGAGTTTCTGTATTTGTCTGCTGATAGTGCTTATTTTGCTATAGTTTTTTTTTATTTAGCATATACACTCAAATATAAACCGATCCGTGTATAAGCCGACACCCTGACTTCGGAGTTTGAAAATTGGTAAAAATGTGTAACCCGTGTATAAGCCTAACCCCAGACTTTAGCACTTAAAATTCGATAAAAATTTGAAAACAATAAATTACATGATTTTTGATTTTTAGTTACCGATATATTAATGCCATTTGCCAAAATAAATATTTTATTGAAACTTTAAATATATACATATAAAATAAATTATTATAATATAGACACCAATATATCAATTTAAAAGGTAAAATTTTGCTTTACCTGAAGCGATCGAGCACGTCACGCCATCGACTCCAACCTGCATTTGTATAAGTGCATCAGACAGGCAATGCCGCGCTACCTGATGTACCGCGATGCAGAAATTCTTGACAATAATCCAGCTAAAGTGATCCAATGCAGCATGTCTACATAAGATTCTTGGATTATTGTCGAGAATTTCTGCATCGCGGTACATCAGGTAGCACGGCGTCACCTATCTGATGCACTTATATAAATGCAGGTTGGATTCAGCAGCACGACACACTCAATCACAACAGGTAAAGTAAAATTTTACTCCGAAGCGAGATTGATGTTGGAGAATAGGATGACGTAGCTTCAGAAGATATCAAGTTAACGAATAGTAATAAATTTTTATAATTTACATTAAAATATTTTTTTTTTATTGTTATTGAATAACTATTTTCTTTTCTAAAAAAGTTCATATTATCACAGTAAAAATTCCATTAAAATACGTCTGTCACATGGCTCCCAAGAGACCGTTTGAAGTTTCGTTTTCTCTATAGTTGAGTTGAATTTGTATTCAAATCTTTGATCATATTTTAAAATGAGTGGATCACCCTAATGATGACGTCATATACCTTTATGATGACGTGTGCAACGTGATTTCTAGACATTAATTGTGCGATTTCGAATTTTTGATTTTGCTTACGATGAACTTTTTTGATAGACTAAAGTTATTTTTCAGTACAGATTTTAAATAATTATTATTGTTTCATTATTTTTAATATTATTTTAGTTATTTTTTAATCTAATTAAATCATCGATGTGTTAAATATAATAAGTATTTATCGATTAATAGCAAATGAATTAAAACATTTTTAATTAATAATAATGAAAAATAAATATATTTTTTCACTCAAATATGAATCCTAGGTAAGATTTGATTGTCGAGTTTTCGCGTCGTGTCGTATTGGGCATGGACGAGTTAAATATAATAAATATTTATCGATTACTAGCGAATGAATTAAAACATTTTTAATCTAGTTAAATCATCGATGAGTTAAATATAATAAGTATTATTGATTACTAGCGAATGAATTAAAACATTCTTAATTAATAATAATGAAAAATAAATATATTTTTTCACTCAAATATGAATCCTAGGTAAGATTCTTGATTGATTGTCGAGTTTTCGCGTCGCGTAGCATCGGGCAGCGCGGCTTCGCCTATCTGATTATGATATATAGATGCAGGTTGGAGTCGGCAGCGCGACGTGCTCGATAACATCGAGGTAAGATAAAATTTTACCTGGTATTGTATTAAATGAATTATTGCAAAATTTCCTGATTGTCGAGTTTTCGCGTCGTGTCGTATTGGGCAGCAGGGCTTCGCCTATCTGATTACGGTATATAACGCAGGTTGAAGTTGGCGGCACAACGCACTTGATTGCATTGAGGTAAAATAAAATTTTACCTGGTATCGTATTAAACAAATTATTGCAAAATTTCCTTCCTGGTTTTCGTGAGATACGTTCAATAAGTTATGGTTTTGCGATTATTGAGTTTTCGCGTCATGTCATATCGGGCAGCGCGGCGATGCCTGTCTGATTATGATATATAGACGCAGGTTGGAGTCGGTGGCACGACGTGCTTGATCGCATCGAGGTAAGATAAAATTTTACTTGTTATTGTATTAAATGAATTATTGCAAAATTTCCTTCCTGGTCTTTGGGAGATGTGTTCAATAAGTTATGGTTTTGTTTATTCTCAATTTCTAGTAAAAAAAAAATCTGATTTTTTTTTGATCCGTGTATAAGCCAACCTCCCGTTTCAGAAATTTTTTTGAGGAAAAAAAAAAAACCTCGGCTTATAATTGCAATTTCTCCAGCCAAAAAAAAGTTGATTTTTTTGATCCGTGTACAGGTAGGCCTCAATTAGTGCGAGTTCGAATAATGCAATTTTGATTAGTGCGACTTATAGTTGATGTTTTTGATCCGTATATAAGCCGACCCCCCACTTCAGAAATTTTTTTTTGAGGAAAAAAAAAAAAAACCTCGGCTTATACAAGAGTATATAATGTATATACTTTTATATACTATATTTTTCTTTTTTCAATAAAGTGTTATGTATATATTATTTAGAGAATTTTTAATAAATATGTAATTTGATTAAAATTTCAGTTTGAATATATAATGTAACATCTAAACAAAGTATATACTTGTAAAAATGTTCTATTTTGGATCATTTTATATTATTTATCCTTATTCAAACTTTAAATTCAAAATAAGTAGTTATTCGCAAATTTAACTTTCTTGCTTGTTTCTATTTAACCTGATGAAAACTTATGATGAAAGTTTTGTTGATTTTTGTTGAGGGTACTGAAATTTTTGAATTTTTGGTTTTGATGGTACACATTCATAAAAAAGATTGAGAACTGCTGCAGTAAATATTTATGCTTTATATCTGAAAAAAAAGTTATGGAAAATATTTTATATAAAATCAAATTTACATAAGTTGAGTATTACATAAGTCAGAGAGAGACTATATACTGTATTGTGTAAAATATGTCATAATTAGACCAATTAGAAGTTCCAGTTATAAAGTGAGGTTTTTTTTTAATATATGTTCCACTGTCTTGAAAAACTATCATAAAATGCTAAATAATTATGTAGTTTAAAATTTTTAAAGTTTTAAAACCTAAAATTTGAAAATGAAATGTCATGTTTGTATGCGCAAAAGTTCTAATTAAAATGTTCATAACTTAAGGAACACCTGTACTTAATTTATAATCTATGCAGGTTTGCATAAAAAATGAATTGAGTCTTAGATATGGTTAATGTTTAGAAAACGATGATTATATATAGAATTACCTATGAAACTTGCATTTCATAAAATGATGGCTTGTTCGTAATGAAATATATCAAACATGCACTTTTCTATGACCAGATTCCATTTACCTAGTTCTTTGGAATAGGATGACAGTTAATGCCAAAGATATTTGCTATTTGTAACTTTAGAAATTGAATTTAATCCTTTCTAAAATAAGTAATAATTTTATCTTGGTTTAAAAATTATATGATGATGATAAACATTCAATGTTAAACATATGATAAAATTAATTTATATAAATAATAAACATTGTTATTAATAGACAATGCTAACCCAATTAATTTGTTAAATTGAAATTTTAATGCATTTTGGATAAATTTAATAGTACAAATATCCCTCGATTTATGAACTTGTGGTTTACAAATTTACAAATGAATTGAATAAATGTATATCATTTTTTTAATTTGCAAAGATAATTTTCATTTTTGCAAAGAAACTATTTTATCATCAATCAATTATCCATTATACTTTGTTTAAATCAATGATTGTATTTTGCTCTATATAATAATATACAATCTTTAATTCATATCTTAATAAAATTTTCTTGCATACCAGTTTCTCAAATTGTTTAATAAAAAAATTCTATCTTTCCAATGTTTATTACCAATTCAATGATATGAATAATTAATTATTTTTTATGATTTACTTATTCTTATCATTGATTGTGTATAAATTTATTGTGCTATATACTGTATAAATTGATTTTAAGACAAAATCTGCTAGACAATCCAAATCTAGCATTTATCAAATACCAATAATATGAATATCTTGTGAAGAATCAAACCCAAACCTTTCTTTATTTCTACTTATTTCCTATTATATTTATTTTGTGGTATTTTATTTAATTTAGAGCAAAGATGCTTACACTCCTGACTCAATCTCTCAAAAATGATGATAAGAAATGAAATGGCTTCACCTTCAAGAATGTGTGTTAAGATATCATCCAATCTGAATAAAGTCACTGCCAAACTGGGATCTCATAACAGAGTTAAAGATCCCTATCTCTTTTTAATGGAGTTGTATTCATTATAAGGAATCACAAGTACTTTATACAGGAAAAATACACTATTTTATTATTAGATATATACTACATATACTAATAATAACCTCTGGCAACGTTTTTGGCCTTCCATGGTTCTCTTCACCTGGTTCTCTCAAATGAGTATGAACTGGCTGAGGAAGGCCATAGAAGGCCAAAAACATTGCCAGAGGTTATTATTAGTATATGTAGTATATATCTAATAATAAAATAGTGTATTTTTCCTGCTTAAAGTGCTTGTAATTTCTTGTATTCCTAGAAGCAGTAGAACTTGCTAGTTTATGATTGTATTCATTATAATATAATGTTAAATTATAATAATTGTATAAATGAATGACTTGATTGTCAATAATAATCTGTGAGCAGAAAATAGAAACTGTCTGATATACTTAAACAATCTTTATACTAGCATTTCTTGCAGTTTAGGTTAAATATACATTTATTGTGTTTCTATAACGATCTGTCTGATATAATTATGTAATGAGCTTAAATGCAAATTAGCCATGCTAATTGTTTACTTAAAATAACAACTGACATTGATATGTTTGAGGTAGTTTGAGTCAAAAATGAAATTAGGCTTAGCAATATTGTTGAATTGATTGTCATTCAACCAGTTAAATATTTTCTAGTAGTGTGAGTGGAGTTTGTGAAGGTTTAGTAGTTTAATTAATTTAAGATTACTTTGATATTTGAATTATAGTTTATTAAATTTATTGTTGTCTTTGAATTTTGATTTGATAATTAAACAAATTTTTAACACTTCTGTATTTTTGATGATTTTATAAATTATTTTCATTATGTAACTTTGTTTTTGTATTTATTCAATTTACAGTTTAAGAACAGTAAAATTTTATCATTTTTGTTATAACATGTGTTCATGATTTCTTTTAATAACCACAAAGTTCCAGCTGTTTACTGCTATTTAGCATTAGGATAGTTAATTTCTTGGAATTTTTTTTGGAAAAATTAAGACCTATGCAGAACTCTGAAAAGTTTCCAGAGTTGTTCCATTAGGTTAAGTATTGCTATTTAACTCTAGTCTTGAAGTTGTAACCTTGAAAACTTGCAACTTTGCAATCTGTAATCTACTTTCTGCATTTTTCGAAAACTTTTATAACTACATAAAACATATTAACTTCATAATGATTGAATATTATTACAGATGTGTAAATCTATATTATTTATTCTTATATAAATTTGAATTAAAATGGTACAGGATCCACCAGAAGAACAGGAGATTTTAAAAACTTAATATCTCATATATTTAATATATTTTTAAATACTTGCTTATGGAATATATAAGAATATTAAATAGCATTTATTTTACATGTATTTAGCATGATGTGTCCTGAAGATAATGTCCCATAGATGGCTGCTCTCTCACTCTACATATTCCTGTAATCTCAATTGGAAATTATCTATTACTTTGCATAGCTTTTGAAGAGGAATATGTGCTATCTCTTACTGGATTCTTTGTTTCAGTAATGGGATATCTCTTGGTGAGGGGGAAAAAAACACTTTACTTTTTAAATATCCCCAAAGGAAATAGTCACAAGCCAAAAGATCCGGCAATCTCGCAAGCTCAGGCAAATTCCCATGTCTTGAGATGATATGATTAGGGAACAATCTTTTGACGACATCCATGGATTTTTTTGCTGTGTGACTTGTTGCTTTATCTTGTTGAAACCATGTTTCTCCCTTAATTTGAAAGTAAATTGCCAACTGTGAAGTCACAAATGTGTCTAGCATCTGCATATAATGCTCAGAATTTACAGTCACACAATTCTCATTATCATCGTCAAAAAAAATATTGACCAATAATATTCCCGAAAGATGAAATAACATATCACACTGTCATTTTTTTCACTATTTAGGAGCACTTGATGAAGTTTTCTGGGGTTGCTGCACACTAGTATTGGCATTTCTGCTTGTTAACATATCCTGACTGGTAGAAATAAGCCTTGTCACTCATTAACATGTTGTGAATGAGATCTGGAGTTTCTCCTAACATTTGCAGTAATTTTTGGCAGAATCCAATATGGTTTACGGCATCATTTTCAGTTAATGCATACATTACTTGCATTTTATAGGGATGGAATCTTAACTCCTCATGAAAAATACATTTGACACTGGTGGTGAATATTCCAAGAAATATGGCATGGTAAGTTGCAGAGCATCATAGGTAGCATTCAAAGGCTTCTCTCACTGCAGCAATGTTTGCCATTGTACGTATAGTTCTTACGCATCCTGGCGGCTTTTTTGACAGTGCGGAATCTGTTTCTTAAAAATTCTTAATCCATGTCTTTATTGCATGTGCTGAAGGCACTGGATTGTTGCAGTGAATTCTGAACCGATGTTGAAACAACCATTTGGCTTGAACAAAACTGTCCCCATTCTTGTAATATACCTTGATAGCCAAAGCACCTAGTTCTCCTGTCAAACTCTCCATGATGATTAAATGCTATTAAGTTAGGAATTTAATTCTTGTGGTCTAACCTTCTCCACGCCAACATAGTGACCACAGCACCACTTTCAAAATCACCCGTTCTTCTGGCAGATCCTTTATTTTGTCATTCTATTGGAATATACTAAATTTAGCTAATAAAATAATTAATTGACTTATTTAAAGGATATGTCTATTAGTTTTGTTAAAATAATTATCATTATTAAGTCCATAATTAATGAACTTTTAACAGATAGTATTGAATTTTTAATTCTGACTTCCAGAAAATTGTATTTATTTTGAAAACGATTTAACAGAATTAAATTTTTTGAAAATTTATATAATTTAAGATATTTGTGTGAAAATTTTTATAATTTTTAACCAATAAATAAACTCACAATGTTTGGTATGTTAATTGTTATATTAGGCTTAAATTTGTAGATCATTTACTGGCTCTAAAATTCAAAATTGAATGGCAAGAAACAGATTAAATAAATAAAAAATTATTTTGGATTATTGTATTATAGTATAAATAATTATATTTATATTAATGCCTTTGGAATGCTTTAGCATAAATAAATAAAATGATAGTGACTTTCTAGTATTTGAATCTATTAAAAAATTTTATGTTGGACTTAATGAGTTTTCAGTTTACAAATCTTCACTTAACTAACAATTTTTAAAATTAAAATCTTCTAGTCTTAGTTATTTTCATAAATCAATGTATATTTTTATATAATTTAAAAAAATAATTCGTATAAACATTTGTAAAGACTTATTTTTCGTATTAAATTTTTAGAAGATTTTTAAAATACCTTATACTTAATATTAATACAGCAACATGATAGGTGTAATTGAATCATTAATGTGAACTATTGAAATGGTTTTTCTTTCATTATAAAATAATGCATGAATTTATTATAGAAATTTTACTGCTTATTTCCAATTTCATTATAATGTTGCAAAACTTCATTTTTATGGCAGATCAAACAACACAGATCTCTAATATATCTTGTTATATGTTGCATTATTACAGCGACTAAACCATTTATTGGCCAAAGGCATAGTAATTTTTTCTTAAATTATCATATTGAATATCTCTTCTGAGTTGTTTTATTCAGTCCTCCAAATTTCTGTCAATGTACGTTACATACAGGCATATCTCACTAATATGATGGGTTATGTTTCAGATCACTGTTATAAAATAAATATTTCTTTAAAACAATGGCGTGCAGTCCATGGAAGCTGTGGAAGCACCGCTTCCCTTGTATTTTCTAAAATATAAATAATAAATACATATTGTGCGATTATTTTTGTCAGAATATTTGTGTTGTTGTTGTGAACAAAACGTAATGCATTGTACTTGTATAAATAGTTTATTTGAAAAGACAAAAAAACAAAGAAAGGTAAGATATAAGATACAGAAAATGTACTTAGGATATTCACCATATGATAACATGAGACAGACTGTCACAGCGGAAAGAGTTGATCAGAGCTGATTCAGATTATATGCATTCGCACATGCACTTTAGAGAGTACCACACACCAAAATATCATATAACGCTTCCATTGATTCTATCCACTAGTTGCTCGTAGTGAGTTATTTGAGTACTTGGATTGTTTTAAGATTTAAAAAATAAAGAATATTTTATGTTATTTTTATGTATGTTTCTTTACAATATTTTTATGTACGTTTTATGTACTTTCTTTACGCTATATTTATTTATTAATTTTCCTTCAAAATATATTCATATTCATAGAATTGAATATTTTGTACAAGTAAATTTTCATAATTTTAATTTTAGCCCTTATATCATGGCTATCGATTCAGAATGTAATTATGTTGTTGAAAATTTATTTACAAAAAGTTTTGGCTCAAGACCCTATAATGAAAAAGAAAACATTATTAAAAGTGAAAGACCAAAATCTAAATTAAATGTAACTACTTCAACAAAAAAATTTGTTTGACATTTTCACGATAAAATTTATGAAGATATAAAATGGCTTTGTAGATGCATAAAAATGCAAAAATTGTTTTGTTGGCTTTGTCTACTATTTTCAAAGGAAATTAGTGTGTGGAATAAGAATGGCTTTGATGATTTAAATAATTTAAGTAAAGCTCGCAAAAGACACGAGAATAGTAAATGTCACATCGATTCTTTCGTAAAATTGAAGCAATTTGAAAATCAAAACAGAATAAAATTTAATATTAATGGACAATATAAAATAAATATTTAAAATTATAACAGGAAAGTAATGGCTAATAGATATATCTAAATTAATAGATGTTATATTTTCTTGTCAAAGCAAGAATTGGCATTTAGAGGGAATAGGGAATCTATCAAATCTAATAACAGAGGTAATTATATTGAACTTGTTTATTTATTAAGTACGTCAGATAATCTATTAAAAATATATTTAGAGAAGTCTACAATTTTTATTGGTTTATCGAACAGAATTCAAAATGATCTTGTTAAATCGTTAGGAAACGTTTTATTGCAAGAAATTAAAAAGCATCTTGAAAACGCAACATTTATTGCTATTATTGTAGATGAAACAACAGACATCAGTCATAGATCTCAGATGTCGACTGTATTTCGTTACATGAAAGAAAACAACGTTGGAAAAAGATTTGTGAGCTTTACTTACGTGAGTGAGAATAGAGACGCAAATTCATTATTTACTCATATTAAGAGTTACCTTGACGAATTTCAGTGCACTAAAAAATTAGTGGCACAAACATACGACGGTGCTGCTGTAACGGCTGGACAACATAATGGTGTCCAAGCCAAAATTAAAGAAATATCAAAACATGCTATTTTCATACACTGTTATGCTCACAGATTGAACCTAATATTCTCTCAATCTGTTGGATATATAAAAGAATGTAAAATATTTTTTCAAACTATGACAGGATTTTCTTCATTTTTTTCTAAATCTTCTAAAAGATATCATGCCTTAGACCAGAAGTCTTAGACCAGTGCCTTAGACCCGAAGTCAAAAAGCATTTTCCTTCAGCCACACCTATTAGATAGAATTATAATAACAGGATTGTGAACTGCATTATGGAATATAAAAAAGAATTAAAACTTTTGCTATTCAATATGGTTGAAAATCCAGAAAAATGGGATTCTGATACAACAATTGCTGCAAGAGGATTATACCATTATTTAACAGATTTTGATTTCCATTTTTTGTACCTAGTTTTTCATCAAATATATGCACAGTCAGATATCCTATTTGATATATTATAAAAAAAAAGAATTTTAATATAGCATATTGTATTACAAGAATAAATCAGTTTATTGACTTTTTACAATAGAAAAGAAATGATTTTGATTTGATTTGGGATGCTTTGGAAGAAGATCAAAATTTTTCAGAAATGCAACCAAAAAAACGAGTAAGACGTACTGATATTGGATCTAAAAAGGAGTCATATAAACATCTGTTTTATGAAAAAATGGATACATTGATACAAAATTATATTGACAGATTTTCAGATATAAAATCTTTAGAATTTTTATCACTTTTAGGTTTCAATAATTTTAAAGATTATGAAAAACAATATCCCGAAGTGAGTTTTGATTCTTTAAGTAAATTTTATGGAGAATTTTTTTATTTATATAAATTACGTAGTGAATTGCAATATTTATATTCATGTCCAGACTATATTGGCAAGTCACTCTCAGACATAAAAAATATTATAATTAATGACGATCTGAACAAAGATGTACTAAAAGAATTATATAATTTAATATCATTAATTTTTACGGTTCCGTCTATGAGTCCATCTGTTGAGCGCAGTTTTTCAACACTGAAGAGAATTCATACATTTCCAAGGAACGCTCAGTCAGAGAAAAGATTGTCATCACTAGCGTTACTTTCAATAGAAAAAAAGCTTTTAAATACTATTTATATCCATGTCCAGACAATCGCTCAGATATAAAAATATTATAATTAATGATGTCTGAACAAAGATATACTAAAAGAATTATATATAATATAATTTAATATCATTAATTCTTACGGTTCCGTCTACGAGTGCATCTGTTGAGCGCAGTTTTTCAACACTGAAGAGAATTCATATATTCGCAAGGAACGCTCAGTCAGAGGAAAGATTGTCATCACTAGCGTTACTTTCAATAGAAAAAAAGCTTTTAAATACTTTGATGGAATCAACTACAAGCGATTTTATGATAAAGTAATTAACGACTTTGCGGAAAAAAATCGCAGTATCAAGTTGTTTTTATTATTTTTTATAAGCTAAGTTCTTATATATTTGTTTCATGTCAATGTATCTATTTTAGAATCAAAATAAATAAACTATTTATTTTTGTCATTTTTAGTATTTGTTTATAATTTTTATGAAAACACAGCTTCCCTATCAGCAAATGTCACCGCACGCCGCTGTTATTTATAATTCTGTTTTCAGGGGATTTCAATTCTATTGAGATTCCAAGATATTTTCTGTTACGGTTTTGTCGTGGAGGGTGCTCTTTGAAATACAAGATCTATACAGCTACTTCCTTTGTGGTCAAAATAAGTGAGGTGGCTGGGTTATTTAGCAATAAAAAGCCATGATTTGAGAGAAATTCAATAAGGCCATCTCCTTTGTGATTAGACAGATCTACTATGCAATTGAAGTCACCAGTTATTAATACCTGTTTTGAGCTTGAATCTATGTTATTCAGACGGTCTGTGAGGTTAAAGAGTATAGTGCTTAGGTCTGTGTCTGGGGTGTAATACATAAGGATTATGATGTCGATGAGCGTATTCAGTATAATGTGGTTCTTGTTGCTGGTAATTAATTTCGGCTATAAATGTGGCTTACAAGCTATCAATAAACCGCCGCGCCGATACGTCTTCCCTGGTTATGTTTTTCAGCTGGATTTTCAAAAACATAAAATCCATTTAGTGTCGTATTTCTCCAATTAAATATTTCGGTGAAAAGGAGTATATCTGCAGAAAATAGCACATCTGTAGAGTTTAGATCAGGGGTTTCCAACCTTTCGGCTTTCTTGGATCGCATTTGAAGGAAAAAAATTGTCTCGGGTCGCACATAAAAAATACTAATTCCAACGATAGTTTTTAAACAAAAATGTTAATAAATAATGTATATTCACCGTGACAAATAATCCAAAATGTCGTAACATAATAATCTTCGACTTCTTTTCGTTCAGAAATATTTTCAAATCATTGAGCGGATCAAGAAGTTTTAATCACTGACATAAGAAATATTTTAGGAAATTGAAATAGGAAATATAGATACAGTGGATTCCGCTTAATTGGGACACGTCGGACCAAGTCATTTTGTCCCAATTAAACGAAGTAATAAATTCTAAAATAAAATATGTAATTCGTAGGTAAATAAATGGATAAAAAAAATAATAATTAGGTACCTATTGTAATGCTTTAATAAAATAATGTATACAAATAATAGGTAAAAAATAATAATTAGGTACCTATTTTAATGATTTATAAAATGGATATCTAATTATTAGTTTTTTACCGATCTTCTCTTCTTCAACACTGGGCCGCCCTCTAATAATTAGGTACCTATTTTAATGATTTATTAAAATAGGTATCCTAATGTAATTAGGTACCTATTTTAATGCTTTATTAAAATAGGTACCTAATTATTAGCTTATTTATCGAACTCTTCTGACTTCGTCTTCAACACTGGGACGCTGATATTCACGCTTCGCCCGCTACCAGTAACTATAAATATCCATTGATCTAATGCTTCGATTTCTGAATCCTTTCCATCAGGCTTTCTTTTCGATGTTCCTGGAATTTCTTTCTGTAATGCTTATTTCAAAATCAAAATAAATAAACTGTTTATTTTTATCATTTTTAGTATTTGTTTATAATTTTATGAAAACACAGCTTCCCCTATCAGCAAATGTCACTGCACACCATTGCCTTAAAGTGAATCACAGCCTTTTTTCACATACCAATGCAATATAAAAAAAGGTATGTATGTAAATCTAAAAATACATTTATACTATCATTTATAAAGTGATAAATAGCACTAGGCCTAAAAACAGATTGAATGTGAGTAACAAATTGGCATTAGTTGACTTGTGCAGATCAGCTCAGAGTCAGCTGATGTTTGCATCTCTGCCAGAAAATAGCTTAAGCATAAGCAAATGCCAAAAATAATAAATATAAATATTTTGAATAGCCTACTTTGAAAATTGAAAAGTGCCAAATTAGTAAAATATCTTAAACTGAGGTAAGCCTGTACTTTTCTATCAGTATATAACTCTATAATCAGTATAATCTCTTTAATTGTAGTCTTGAATTTAAGTAATGTACGGAATTAGAATTCTATATATTCCATATTTTTTACTTTCAGAATAATAGTTCTTGTTATTTTCTAACAAAATTAAACATTTACTCTAGTAAATTAAATCCTGGTTTGGATAAATAAAATAATAGACAATAAAAAGCTTATTTTTGAACCAAAAATATTTTTTAATAAATACTTTTCAGTATCTACCCATCATCAATATTTTACAGATTGAAAAACAATATATGGGAAAAATCTCACTCACAATACATCAAGATTTCTAATTCCATTCACCAAATGATGATAACGCTACCCTTTTTCCTTAACTGTAAAAATAAGTTTGTCATAAAAATTAAACTTTTTCAGTTTTTTCACAATAGCTTAAAATAGGCTGTTCTGTTTGACTGACTGATCAATTTTGACTGAAATCATTTTTCTAAGTTTATTGAGTAATGACCTATACTTAGACATTCAATAAAATCATCTATTATTATTCATTCTATATCATGGTCAGTGCCAGATTAAGTTAGTGCAGGGCCCGATTGGATATTTCTCACATGGCCCCTCAAAATATGACTTATACATATAAATAAAATAAGTAATGTTTATAAATAAATACGCATTTTATTTATGTTTGATTCCTATGGACGCATAAATACATCCAGCTAAAGCTATCAGTGTGGACTATGGATGCATATATGCATTAGCAACTGTTTCTATTCAGTAATATTATAAAATAATATAATTATAATGTATGTTTATATATGTCATAATCGAAAGATTTTTGTCTTTTCATTTTGGACAAATTAAATCAACATATGAAAATACACAAAAAATGTTAAATTAATATTTATTTATGAAAATTAAAAATAACTTTAAAAATGTCAATTATTTTGTCAAATGGTGCAAAATATAATTGATTTGTTATGTCTCAAAAAAAAAAAACTATTTATCTGATGAATTATATTATATTTTGAGCAGATCTTTGGAATACTTTTAAAGTGACATGAACATTTTAAAATTCTCTGCATATTTATCCAGGAAAAAACAAGATCTATGAAGTGTTTTGAATGATTTTCCTTAAAATGATTATAAATGAATTATTGCGATTGGGGTTATATCTTCATCAATTATCAGTAATAACAATAGAACCTTCCATAACATTCCTGATAAGAACAAAATTAATGATTCACTTGTTGGATACACTATCGGCTCTAGAGCTTTTAGCATCCCAAGCGAAAATTTTTGTTATGCCCTTCAAGTCATCAGTTTTGATGGGCGATCCATACACCATTTAAATTATGTGTAAAAATAATTGTGTAAATTATGTGTAAAAAATAATTGTGTTAGATTATGTGTAAAAATAATAAAACACAAAATGCACCAATGCCCTTTTGAACCCCTTAAATATCGATACTCTGAGCTCCTTTCGATCGTATGTTGAGTTGGTCCTGGTTAGATATCATATCATTTTAAAAAATACTCACTTGTTATTCTGTAAATTCCACTTATAACCCATTTCCTATTGCTAAGACTCTTCCGGCCTTATATTTACATTAAAAATGCAAGTTTCGTCTACTTCAGTCATAAATCCAACATCATTAGCAGTGAAGAAAATAAACTTTATTAGCGAGAACTTGACTAACGTTTTCAGCAATTATGCCATCATCCAATGCCAAAAACGTTAGTCAAGTTCTCGTTAATGAATTTCGCATAATATACTGAGTATAAGCAGTAGAATTCTTGTATTTCATAAATCCAAGATCAACTAAACTATTATTCATTTAAACTATGAAACTTTTTTTGATATTTTCTGGCAATGAAACATATAGTATGATACATATTTTTACACATTCTGATACATATAGTATGTATCAAAAACTTAATTCTAATTTAAAAAAAAGATTCACTCACTGTTAATTTATTTGTGTACTCAGAAAATATTTTCAGAATATTAGATAAAAATACATTGTAACCTGCAAAAATAGTTTTATTTTAAATAGAAAATTTTTTCCTACATGTTTCAAGAGAGAAAATAAAATTGATTCTTTCACATTCAACTTTTCCTAGAAAAAATTTTATTTTTATGGATCTATAAAAACTAATTGTTCAAAGTCTGGGATATAAAAGCCCAACCATAATAGTAAATCTAAACAACTATTCTTAGTTTATTAGCTTTTTCATGATTTCATTTTGTCTAAACACAGGGCCCGATTGGGTGCAATCAGTCAAATCAGCTTAGATCCGGCACTGATCATAGTTATATTTAATAACTTACAATGCTTAATTTTTATAACAACATAAATATTAAAAATATTTCCTACTAATATATTAAATCTGATTTTCTGTTTTAAAATACTTTTTATATTAATATAACTTGTTTATATATGAATTATTTTATTGTTTTGGTATATAAAATTTATTCTCAAAAATTTGTGAGGTCTTTAAAAATATCTTATGCAGAACTTTTCTTATATGAATGGAGTTTTTCAGAATCAAATATCCATAATTTTTATGGATATTTGATAAGGAATAGAATATCATTTTTTTTTTTTTTGATTTATTGGATCATTGATTATTCTGAATATACAGCAGAGTGAAATTTCTGTAACAATTTGGGAAAGCTGAAGACCAGATATTTAAAAAAAAATTAATCCAAATTAAATTGTATTAGAATTAAAATTAGTTAGTACAATAAATCAGCATTTCCCAAATTATATTCTGCAGAACACCAGTGTTCTGCAGAAGATCTATAAGTGTTCTGTAAAAAATTAGGAAAATTAATATGTGATGAAATTAAAATACTGTAACAAATTGAAACTGAAGTTGCTAGTTTATTTTACATAATTACAATTTGATAAAAAATGTTTGTTTTGCCTAATTTATTTATTTATTAATATCTATCTATACTATAAAATAACCAAAGTGTTCCATAAAAACTTCAGGAAGTATTCCATCATAGCTAAAGTTTTGGAAACACTGCAATAAATAATGTAGAGCAGACTGCTCTTTCCATGTACTGTGAAGAAAAAGCACTTGATTACTTTGCAATCTATAAGTCAATTCACAAAAATAAAAAATTTTTTTTATTTTAATAATTGTAAAAACAAATCTGGGACATGATTAATCCAAGCAGTAGACAATTAAGCTTAAAATAATTGATACTCTACTGAATACAGCAATATTCAGTGGCAAATTTATATTTTTCCTAGAAGTGCCAATAGTTTATCAAGTTTAGCATTAAGAAAAAAATGCAGTTTTAAGCACCATTTTTTTAACATTTCTAGGCAGTTGTGTTGATTTATCTGTTTGTAGATTCACTCATGATTATATTGGATATATTTCAGAATTAATATCTGCATGATTATTAGAAATCTGAATATATAAAATATTAATATACAGTGGTATCTCAGTATATGTCCTTAATCTGTTCCAGATCCTTGGACTTATACCAAACAGGACGTTTACCAAATGAATTTTTCCCATAAGAAATAGAGAGAAAAATATTGATCCAGTCCTGTGAAAAAAAATCCTATTGTTATTGGCATCTTATACATTGATTGAGCTGTATAAAATAATTTAAACATTGCTTAATACTAAAATACATAAATTCAAAAGTAATTAGATGAAATAAATGAAAATTTAACCTCACTTCCTTGCTGAGAAGAGTCGAGTTCCTACTAGGATGGTGCTGAGAAGGGAAGAGGAGGAGATGTTATTGTTTGGAAGGAGAGTCCACTTCCAATAAAACTTTAAGAATCTGAAATTCTTGTGTTTTTTCTCTTTCTCTTTTCTCCACTTGGACCTGGTTGAGCTCACCAGGTTTGATTTTTACAAAAAATCTGTCCAAAGAACTTTGCTTCTGTCTTCTCTTCAGGATGTTTTGGAAATATGTCATTGTCTAGTCATATAGAGAGATTATACAAGCACTTCTAGTAGTAAGAGTAAATACTTTTTATTTTAACTTTAGCTACAAATGTTTTCGATCTATCGATCATTTTCAAGTAGCATTTTAACTGTAACACTTTCAAACTAGTAGAAAGTGTTACAGTTAAAATGCTACTTGAAAATGATCGATAGATCGAAAATGTTTGTAGCTAAAGTTAAAATAAAAAGTATTTACTCTTACTGCTAGAAGTGCTTGTATAATCTCTCTATACGATTTTGAGTTCAAGCAGTTTGAATTTAGTTATATTGTCTAGTCATTCCAGATAATGCTATTATGGCTTGTTTGGTGAGCTTTGTTGATTTGCTGAGAAGCTGCAAAGTTTTTGTCATCCATCCATTTAGTAAAGATTTTCTCGATTAATGAAGTAGGGACCTTTCTCTATCTACTCCTCCTCTGAGCCTGAAGAGAGTGCATCTGTTTTAGTCTTGTGCTCCTCCTTCTTAAGTTCCTGCAGCTCCTCAGTGGTCAGCTCTTCTCTGTGCCCCTCCACTAACTCCTCCACATCACCATCACTCACATTCAGATCCATGGACCTGGTCAGAGAGACAATATCCTCCACTATAGACACAGCCTCAAAGTCCCTTTCAGTCACTGCTTCTGGCCACAAATTCCTCCAAGCAGAGTTCATTGTTCTGTAGAAAACTTCCTGCAGGTTTTGTCAATGAGAATTATGCAATGAACGAAAGTAAAGTGATCTTTCCAAAACTCTTTCGGGGTTAACTCTATGCTAGAGATCACTTCAAAGTAACTCTGGAATAGTGCTTTAGTGTAGAGTTTCTTGAAATTACTAATGACCATAGTGTGAATGAGAGGAGTTGTATTAGGGGGAGAAATTTTACAGTGATGAAGTTTAACTCTGGCAGCACATAGTCATGCCAGTTTGGAGGGTGAGCTGGAGCATTATCCATTATGAAAAATGCCTTCAGAGGCAGATTTTTCTCTTCTAAATAACTTTTTATATTTGGCCCAAACACAGCATTAAACCATTCACTGAAATATTCTCTGATTACCCAAAGCCTTGCTGTTTGATCTTCAAATCACAGGTAACTGAGTTTTCTGCACTTTGTTTCTTAAAGGCTCTCGGGTTTTCATAGTGGTAGATCACTAAAAGTTTCAGTTTGCAATCCCACTTGCATTGCCACAAACAAGAGATTTAGCCTGTCCTTCATAGGCTTGTCCCTGGCAATGCCCTCTCCTCTTGTGTAATAAAGGTCTTGTTAGACATTTTCTTCCAAAACAGGCCTGTTTTGTCACAATTAAAAAAATTTGTTGGGGAACAAAATCCTCAGCCTCCATAAATTCCCCAAACTCTGTAACAAAATCATTGGCGGCATCTTTATCAGCATTGGCTCCCTCTCCATGCCTCACAACACTGTCAATGCCAATCCTCTTCTTAAAATTATCAAACCAACCATAGCTGGCTTTAAACACTTCATTTTCTTGGCTCATTCCTGCCTTGTTTTTCAAAAGATTGGCATGCATCAGATTTGCCTTTTCGCAAATCATTGCCTTCGATATGCTATCGCCAGCACATTTGTTTTTCTGTTATCCAGATCAAAAGCAATTTTTCAACATGCTCTAATGTCCCTGATCTTTGTTTCATAATTGATTTCACCCCCTTTGCAACGTTAACTGATTTAATAACTCCTTTGTTTTTCACAATCATAGATACCATTGTTCTCAGCATACAGTATGGAGCAGCCAAGTCCCGGATATGCATGTCACCTTCATACTTTTCAACAATCTCTTTTTTCACCTCTATAGTGATCCTAATCATTTTCTTCATTGCTTGGCTCTTCTCATTAACTTTCTTAGAATTCATGGTTAATGAATTTATTAAAAATTTATGAGAAAAAACACAAAATCACATGAAAATTCAGAGAGAGTTATAGTGCAGGTTATTCATTGAATGATGGCAACTGGTGTACTGATGCTTGTTTGCAGTCGTGGCATTGTCTCCAGAGAAGTAATCAAGTGTAGCATGTGGTATCATGCTCATTTGATTCATACAAGTTCTTGCAAGCAATTTGGTCATACTCCAAACAAAGGTCATAAACTAAGCAAAATTTTTTGTGTCCAAACAGGACGTATACCAAGTTGGACTTATTCCAAAGCAGATGTATACCGAGGTACCACTGTATATTTCAATTTTTTTAAATACTTAGATTAATAAAATGTTAATTAATTGAATTTCACTATAGTTAAAAAATAATAGAAATATTTAAACTGATTTTAAAAAATTATATTATTTATTATTTTAGGATTCCTCTAATATTCAAGTGAGAAACAATGGTGAAAACTCTGTACAAGTAAAAACTGTATTAAATGGTACTACAAATCATTCACCTCAGTCTAGTCTTAGTGACTTTAGTTCTTCAACTCAGACCACAACAGGAATTCGTGATAATGGTATATAATGTTATCAAGTATGAATTTTTAGTTTATGAGATTTCTATTTATTGAATGCAGGCAGTCCTCGATTTATGTAAGTGGATCATTCAGTGAAAACATATGTAAATCAAATCATATGTATTGTGAAGAAGCATACATTATACAGTACTAGTGTGTCACAATGATGTAACACTAAAAATAGTTATATTCAAGAATAAGCACATAAATCACATGATAAAGTACTTACTTACCATCTTGGAGGATCCATATTCAATTCTGAGTACAACACCTACATTTGCCTGGAGAGGAGTCTCTGTCTGGGTTCAGATCCAGCTCCTTACCCAAAAATAATTCTACATAAGATCTACACATCAGATCTACATAAATTGGCGATTGCCTGTATTGCTTATATAATAGGTCAGCTACTAAATCTATAATAATAATAAATAATTTTTTATATTACATGTATGGCAGCTACAATTACTTATAAAAATAAAGCTAAAATCTCAAAATAGACCATTAATTTGAGGTTGGTATGGGTGAGCTGATGAATGAGAGAACAAAAAAGTGTATGTTATACAAGTGTGCAAATGATAGAATAATATGAATAAGGACGAAATTAGGATTGCAGAGAGTGTTTCTGATAGTGGTGTATGCTCTTGTGGATGATACAAGTGAGAATGAAAAAGATTAATTCTGATGTAATTTGAATGATGCAATAAATAAGTCATAGCACTGAGCCAGTGATTGTAGTAGATTTATGCTAAAAGAGAGCTGTTTATCTCAATACATTCTTTAGACACAAGATGATATATTCATTATTCATACATTCTTTAGGCATCAATACACCTGGGAGAGCTTGAGAGAGATCAGAGGAATATGATTTATTTGATTGTTTGTGATGAAAGATTGAAAGGGAAAATTATAGACACAAGAATGATGAGAAGTGCAGAGATGGGCTCAGATCACTATCTGATGATCTCTAGGATGAATCTACAAAAAGGATGGAGAAACATAACGACAAAAGAAGTACAGATGTAAATGAAAGTGGAGGATCTGTGTGTGAAGGGAGAGATATATGAGAAGGTGTGCAAAAAGCTGGGTTGAGTGGATGAGAATATATGCAATGTGGAAGATGTGTGGACATACTTTAAGGAGTGTATAGTGAGTATTGCAAGAGAAGTGGTTGGTGAAGTGAGGATAAGTAGGAAGAATAGCAATGTATGATGGAATGATAAGATGGCGCATGCAATGGCTGAGAAGAAGAAATTATATTTGGGAATGTTAAATGGAAATGTGAAGTCAGATGAATATAGGAAATATAAGAAAGAGTGTGCAAAGATAGTGAAATAGAGTAAAAAGATAATGGCAAGAGAATGATGAGAAACTACAGAATGATTTTGAAAGGAAAAAAAGAATATTCTGAAAGTATATAAGAAATTTGAGAAGTGAACAAATATATTATAAGTATTCTGGTGTGAAAGATAAAAATGGTAGAATATTGTGGGATGAATCTAGAATAGTTGATAGATGAGAGAGTATTTCTTCCATGAGCTTCATAAACCTATCGGAGAAAAGAATAAAAGGTGAAAGTGAGGATATCGGGATGAATATAAGGAATGAATATGAGCATGATGAGCAAATCAGTGAAAGAGGAGGCTATGAGCGTGAATGACAGATTGAAATGTTGTAAGATTCCTAGTATGAATGGGATCACAACAGATGTTGAAATATGATAGAAAGTCTATTATCAAGTGGATTGGTACCTCTAAACTATGTTGGATGAAAGGTGTGGTTCCAAGTGACTGGACTAAATCTGTGCTTGCCCCATCTACAAGGGGAAGGATTAGAGAGGTGAATGGAAGAATTATAGAGGTATAAGTTTGCTAAATGTAGCTGGGAAGATATTTAGTAGGTTTGTGATTGAGAGAGTGAAGAGGATGACTGATGAGAGAGTATGGGATGTAGTATGGCTTCAGAGTGGAAGAGGATGTGTGGACCAGGATGAAGAAGAAAGTATTCTGTGCTTTTATAGATCTTGAGAAGGCACATGACAGAATGAATAGAAGTAATTTGTGGAAAGTTTACATATGTTGTGAATGAACAGTTGCTTGAGGCAGTGAGAATGATATATGATAACAGTTTTGCAAGTGTGAAAGTAAATGAAGGCATGTCAGAATGATTTACAATTAAGGAAAAGGCGAGACAAGATTGTGTGATGTCTCCATGGCTGTTTAATGTATACATGGATGCATATGTGAGGAAACGCTGTAAGTAAATTAGGAATGAAGGTGAATGGTCAGAGTATATGCTGTCTATTATATGTTGATGATACTGTTCTCCTGTTTCCAAGAGTGAACAAGATTTGAAGATGCTTGTTGCACAATTGAGTGAAGCATGTCGGAGGAAACAGATGAGAATAAATGCAGAAAAGATGAAAGTACTTGTGTTTGGAGGGGTAAAGAGAATGTACAAGATGAGAGGTTGAATTGAATGGAGTGAATCTGGAACAAGTGAATGCATTTGTATACTTAGGAAGTATGTTTGATTTAGAGAATGTACAAGATGAGAGGTTTAATTGAATGGAGTGAATCTGGAACAAGTGAATGCATTTGTATACTTAGGAAGTATGTTTGAGAAGGAGGTTGTATTGATGGTGAGATTATGAAAATAGCAAATGCTGGAATAAAAGTTATGGATTAACTTGGAAGTTATGTAAGGAATGAGAATCTGTTAAAGAATGCTAGGATGGCTATATATCAGTATGTTCTGGTTCCAACATTACTGTATGGAAGTAAGACCTGGGTATGGAGGTGAAAGGCATGGTAAAGTGTTTAAGTGTAGTGAAGATGAGATACTTGAGAAATGTAGATGGAGTGATGAGATGACTATCTTGAATGACAAAATACAAAAGTAATGTGATAGATGCAGTAAGTAAGTTAACTTTGAGATGATTTGATCATGTGGAGTGAATGAGTGAAAAGCAGTTAACAAAGCAAATATATGCTGGATGTGTGGAGGATAAATGCAGGAGAGTAAGATCTAGGAAAGAATTGAGAAAACAAATTGATGAATATCTGAAGAAATACAAATTTCAGTGTGTTTATAAGAGGCAAACATGTATGAAAAAAAGAGTGACTATAGAGGAAGCTGATATATAGTGTGTAGAGATAGTAATGTATGATGCCATCTAATTGGTGGCATGTGAATTTTCTTCTTCTTTTTGAGTACTGCACATCCTTTTAAAAGGATATAGGCATGATATTTTTCTTTGTTTTTTTACTTCCAGGTTGTGGATTACCCATCTGGTAGTGATTGTGTTTTCTCGAACTTTTTGCTTTCTTGAGATTCGGGAAATCCTGAATTAGTAGTTTATTTATTTCACGAGATTCAAGATTCCCTTTCAAAAATTCTTGATAATTTTGAGATTTAATAAAAATGTTTAGTTAAAAAATATCTGTTTTCAATAAGGATAAAAACAAAATGAGGCAGAAAAAATTGTGTAAAATGAAAACAAATAATATTGGGTTGTTTTATAATAGTTTTTCATTTAATATCTTAATTATATTGAAAAAATAGATCACATTTCAATAATATTGACAAAGTAATCATATTTGTTTTACAATTACTGAGTTTTTATTAAAATAGCTTTTCAATACACACAGTCTATTCGTTTACGTACTAAATGAGTCCTGGCTTGGATACAAAAATTTCAGAAATGGAATATTTGTGCCCAAATTTATGTAGATTGTAGACCTATATATTTATTTATATTTGACTATATAGAGATTCTAGACCACCAGATACATTTCTTAGAAAAGGTTTAGGACCCTTCTATTTTGGCTATATAATTTTCTAAGAGACTATAGTCTTAACCATTGAGTGAAGATTGGAGCTTTTGGGAATGATTGAGGGTTAGTTATTCACTCATATCCTCCGAAACACTATATCAGATCACACTATATTATATTTCCTATTTACCATAGATGCCATTAGACATAATTGTTACTGTGGTGAACTGCTGAATGAGTAAAACCCAGATTTTTGTTTTGGCTTTGTTTTGTAAACATCTTCAGAAATTTGCCTAAGGCATAACATGGCAGGTCTACAATAATAGAAATCTTTAAAATTGCAATTAAAATGTACAATTTATTGATCTATGTGTTATTTATAATTTATATGTCTATTTTAAGTATTATTTTGTGATTAAATTCAGATAATTTTCAAGACATACAGCTCTATTAGCAAGTATAAAGTTATTTATTATGGTATAATGTTTTCGGATCTTTCTACGATCCCTCTTCATCCTTACACCATAACTAAAAGAACATTATAAAATAGAATATACATTTTTTAAAAAACACGTTAACAGAACTGTTTACACAACGGAACATTAGAACATTATTCTAGAAGTTTGAATAATGTTCTAATGTTCCGTTGTGTAAACAGTTCTGTTAACGTGTTTTTTAAAAAATGTATATTCTATTTTATAATGTTCTTTTAGTTATGGTGTAAGGATGAAGAGGGATCGTAGAAAGATCCGAAAACATTATACCATAATAAATAACTTTATACTTGCTAATAGAGCTGTATGTCTTGAAAATTATCTGAATTTAATCACAAAATAATACTTAAAATAGACATATAAATTATAAATAACACATAGATCAATAAATTGTACATTTTAATTGCAATTTCAAATAATTTTCTTTTTGAAATATAAAGTTAGTAGATGTGATGCAGATAAACCATATATTGACAACTTATTTGCTTAGTTTATTGATTGGAAGATGTCATAGGGTCAAAATAATTAATGTATTGCTATGAAACATATAAAATCTACTTAGCAAACTGCTTGACTCCTATATTATACAATGATAAAAACAGCACTACTTAGCAGTAAAGAAAAAGAGTTTTATTTATCAGACTTTGCTAACGTTTTCGGTCCTAGACCATCATCAGGCACAATTCCAATATTAACGGAATTTTAAATTCTTAGTATTTTAATTTAGAATTCCGTTAATATTGGAATTGTGCCTGATGATGGTCTAGGACTGAAAACGTTAGCAAGGTCTGATAAATAAAACTCTTTTTCTTTACTGCTAAGTAGTGCTGTTTTTATCATTGCTATGAAACTTTTAGGATATGAATTTGCAGAATTTTTTAATTCTCGAGATTTTTTCTGAGATAATTTTTCTTGAGAATCGGGAATGAAATTTTCTTATAAATCTTGAGATTTCTTGAGATGAGAATCTCAATTACAATCACTACCATCTAGTTAATCCACAATCTGGAATTAAAAAATTTGGATAATCTATTCCCAGATAATTGGAAGTTTATTGCATCAGATGTTTGATCATGCATGAAATAAAAATCAATGCAATTTTAGATTATGTCAAAATTCTTATCCTTAAGTTCAATAATTTAAATAAAAATAGATTGTTGGGGATGGTTTCTGATGTGGCAAAATGAATGGAAGTGTTTATAAATGTGTTGGTTGAATATATAAAAAAAACAATAAAATATGAATCGACTAAGTGGCCATGTGATAAACTTCCATCTGAGAAACCAATTTGGTTCCAGGTTTTTCAGGATAGGTCAGGACTCATCTTATTGAAATCCATACTTTAATTTTTTGGCAGATTACATAAAGGATGTCACTAAACCCAAGATAGGTTTAGAAATGGTTGTCACCATAATAATCCATATAAGATTTAGTAGCTTAATTAAATTAATCAACCAACAACCAACCATAAAATATTGAAAGATATGATAATTTCCAAACTAACTAAGTTTAAAGGAAGAAATGACTTTTTTATTTATTCTGGCAAGTAAATGATCTGAACAATGATTATTAAAGATATGTATTTAATTGCTTTAGTTAAATAGATATATTAAATAAATAAATATCACTTTAAATTAAAAGTTAGTCAGCAGATGGTTCCAGTGGAAATGTGCTTTGCTTTCACTTTGAATGTGAGACCCAGGAATATGGATTCCCTTTGGAATGTGGGACTCGGGAATTCAGGTTCAATTCCTGGTTCCTGGGTCCCACATTCCAAATTTTTCAGTAGAGTTCTGGGCTCAGTTTGTTGAATCTCATCCTCTCTCTGACAGTTGATTTTACCAGAGATACTGGTGGCCTGTGGGGTAGATTTCTAGATGGAAAGCATTGGTAAACCATATAAGAAAAAAATTAAACATTCTATATAATCAATAATAACTGTTCATCAACAGATAAGAAATATGCTAGTCTATTGTAGAAAGTTTTCACCACATTATTTGATATTCAAACTGCAATAACATTTTGAACTGGTTGGTTGATTAAATCAATGATGCTGCCAAATCTTAAACATAATTTTATGGTGACCATTATTTCAGAACCTAACATAGGCACACTAGCACACTTTATGAGATCTGCCAAAAGATTGAAGGATGAGTTTCAGCAGGCCAAGCCTGTATTTCTTAAAAAATTTGGATGATCAGAATAGAATCTGATCCCTCAGATGAAAATTTAGCATTCAGTGTCTCAGCTCACTCATATTTCATTGCTGTTTTTCTCATGATCTGTTTAGACAGGAAATTTATAAACACTTTCATCAGTTCATTTTCAAAAATAATATCAAAATTATATATAATTTGATACTATTTTTTTTACTTAATTTATGAACACTGGGAGCCCTGAAATCCTTTACCACCTAGAGCAGTGATGGCCAATTTTTTGTAGGTTTGAGTGCTACTTTTCATTTCAGAAATCACTGGCAGTCTATTTTATAGACTATACTATAGTCTATAAAATAGATCACCAGTGATTTTAAACAACAATAACAATTTTCAAACAGAAAATATGACAGACCGCCATGGGCTACCTCTCACAGCTTGCTAATTGACACATTGGCCACCCCTAACCTAGAGCCTCAAAAGATTTATATGCATTACTGGATAAGTTTGTTGCAAAACCTTAGATGAAGATTGGGAATGATGATGGTTTACAAATCAAGAGATATAACTTAATGCTGTTGATAGTTGTTTCTTTCCAATCAATCTTTAGCCACTTCCTTCTTTTCATCAATTGCTGACTAGAAAATATAGCAAAGATTAACCAAAATAAGGTTCTAGAATGCCATCTGATTTGAATCATTTTAAGAAAGCTTTTAGAATAGAATTCTAACAAAAATAGTGCTAATTTAAATGATTTTTCCATGCTAATTTTAATAGTGTGATATTTTATCCATTTTAAAATCCAAAATGCTTTTCCCTAATATTTCACAAAAAGTAACTTTACTTAAATTTACTTATCCAAAACAATATTTTTCCCTAATATTTCATCCCATATTACTACATGAATTGTTGAATGTTCACGTAAAGATATAAGATCAGTTCTAGATCTTATACTTCTAGATTTTTCAAAAGAGTCTAAGAGTTATCCTATAGTTGCCATCCACTACTTTAGGTAGTCTATGATTGGTATTGGAATGGTCTTGCTACTTAATATCTCCCCAGATGGAAAACATAAAACCAATAGAAAAGAAAACCTCTTTCTAATTATTTATTACAAACAGTAAGGTTATTAGAGAGCTGATCACAAACTGCCTATAAGTGAGTAAGTTTGGCCAGATAGATGAAGGAGGAAAAGTAATAAGCCAAGCCCAGTTAAGTCTAAAAATAATCTAAAGATTTTATGCTTCTGATATATGCCTCCTTCTAAAGGATACTGCAGGTATTCTCTAATTTACATAAATAATTAAGACCAAGGTTTTTTTTTTATGTAACTCAAATTTTGCATAAGTTGGAAAATAATTTTTGTTAAAAAATTATTAAGACTAAGTAGAGTATGATGATTACATTTCATAACATTATGACATCATATTGTTCTTTGATTGAAATAGAGACAACACTGCATGGAGTGATTTCATATAAATAATATGATACTTAAAAACAATAAACAAAATATACAACACAAATAAACCAGGTAACATGAACTTTTAAATATTATAAATCAATATGTTTGCATTTGTAATTTGAAAATTTATTATATGTTTATGTTATATATTACAAAAAAATAAAAACAAATTATGGATAACATTTTATATAAAATCAAATATACAGAAGTTAGTCATAAACTGATGAATATGTGTTTATTAATTATTTTAAAATAATTAATAAACACATATTCATCAGTTAAGTCTTTAAAAAGTCTTTTTGATAATTATAAAATAAAATAAATATCAAAAATACTTTTTTGCAAAACATGACAAATTAGACTTTGTTTCAGAATATCAATATATTCAGTTACAAAATATGAGCAATGTAATATGCATGTTAGTGTTTTTATTTCTATAAAAAGATCTATTACATTGAACTACTACCATGCCACTATTTCATAGTATAAATATAATGTTGAATATATTGTATTCTTTCAGATATTTTGGTATTATGTATATATTTAAAATGCTTTTAATTTATTCTAATTTTTTTTATTATATTTTGGTTTATAGAGATATGTATTGCCAAATTGTATTAATGCTATGTTGAATTCAAATTGAAACTGATCCAAAAGCAATTTGTTATTGTTATTTATATATTGCTCTTACATGATTATTGGATTAATGCCGTATTTCCTCATTGTATACTAATATTTGCCACAGTAGTCAATTCTTTGTTCTGTAACATTTAAATGTGGATAATATTACATAATTTAAATAATAGTAGTCCTAATTGGGAACTTTGCATCTAGAATTCAGCTGGACTTGTAGCATTGAGAAATAATTAAGAAATCTAGTTTTTATACTAACACTCATTATATAGAAATTTGTGGGCATATTAACAAATAAACAGTTAATTAATTTATTCTAAATATATATTATTATTCAGTTTTTGATTTAAACAATAAATTTATTAGTAGACACTTAAACTACACTTAAAAAATAAACTAAACAATTCTTTACTAAAGCAAAAAAATTTAAATTAACAAGTTAGTTGAGCAATAATGTATTTAATCAATTCAAAATAAAGTTATTATTGATGATAATGTTTCAAACAAAATTACCAAATAACAAATATTACTAAATTTATTTAAAGCAAAATACATTCATACAAATACAGAAATATAGTTAACTCTTGTCAATAGACCAAAACTTCTTTTATGTACTAAGTTTAATGTCACTGTAATTCATATCATCTCAGTTGTCTGTAGTTCAGCATTCTCTTTTTATAAGCATCTCAGAAATTTAGCTTGAGCTCAAGTTCATTTATATACAAGGTATTCCTAAAAGGTCTGGCCAAATTTATATCTCAGATATTATTTATCAAAACAAGTAAAAAAGCCAATATAAACACAAGTCCAGAAATGTTTGAGCTAACACAGTGTGTAAAAGCATAGGTTGTATACATAACACCCATAGAAGGGAGTAAATTCATGAGTTATTTACAGCCATTCACAGATTATTCTAGTAGCTTGCACAGTGTGGTTTGCAATTAACTGTAACAAAATAAACTACTTTATAATTAAGGTACAGTTCATTTTGTTATAGTTGGTTGCAAATCCCACAATTTATTACAGCCATTATGAGACTAATAATCTTATTAAATTGTATACTTTTACAGTCTGTGTAATCTTGAAAAGGAAACATTTCTGGGCTCATAGTTATATGGACTTTTTGCTTTTTTTTGATGAAATTGTGTCTGTGATTTAAATTTGGCCAGGACTTTTAGAAATACCCTGTATATCTTACATATATGTCACAGAAAACTTACTTTCTGCTTATTGATTACTTACTGATAATCATCATTATTTTTACAAATTACTATATTGTCATAGTTTTTCCATATATAATCTATTGAAAAGAGATAATTCTTTAATTCAATTATTCATAAGATCTCAATTCAGCAGATTTTTTTTGGAGATTGAATGATATCATTATCGCATCCTTAGACTTGAGACCGTTTAGTTTTTTTCTTCTATTTTTGAAAAAGTCAGGAGTATAAGTATCTCTTTTTTGAATTGAATAAAATATCCCAATAAATAAATATAGTAAGAAAAGAATAAAATTAGAGTTTGGATTTGTTTTTTCACAATGTATTTTTTGAAAAATGTAGAAAGTTTTGTCTGACAATAATCAAATATCAACCAAAAAATCCTAATATTACAAAATAATCCAGACATCAGCAGCAGATCTAGGGTGAGATGAGCGAGGTAGTCACTTCAGGCGAAAATTATGAGAGGGTGCAAAAATGTAGATGCAATTTCATACACAAGCTTAATTATATTTATCTTGACAATATTTCGTCTGGTAGAGTCAGTTTACAAAGACATGTTTTATTTTTCTAATGGATAATACTTATCAAGGGAGAGAGAAACTAAATTTGTGAATTGTTATTATTTACATGATTGAATGATAGTCTGTCTAAAAAAATAAATACTGGTATTTGTTTCCCTCATGTTTTCCCATTTTGGAATATCATCATCAGGATATAATTATTGCAAATATGTTTTATTTATTATTATTATTTTTAACATAGATGCCACATTATTTTCATTAAAAGCTGCATTTAATTCCAGTCTAGGTTTACTGCACTGTCTCCCAATTCAACCCAAGTTTTTTGTATGTTTCTCAAATGACTATGTATCTGATGTCATTACATTCCTGATTCCAAAGTATTAGTTATGGTTATGTATTAATGTGCATGAATGAAGATGAGAGGGATGCCATTTTTTAATGTTGACTCTGGTGACAAAATATTTTGATCTGGCACTGTCAGACAAAATTGAAATTAATAATTAAATTAAATTTAGCCAATGTGGCTCTATTTATTGACTAATAAGTATTAAAATTTCTAATTTAGTTATTAGTCAATAAATGGAGCCACATTAAAATAAATTTAGCCGATCATTAATTTCAGTTATTTCTAAATTATTTTGTAATACTAATATTATTTGCCTGATATTTGATTATTATTTGATTATTAATCCCTAGTAAGCATATTTACTTCACATATATAGTTTTCATCTGCACATTATAGCTTATTTCAAATTTTATTAATGCATAGTATGAACTCATGATGTATTAATTTATTTTTCCTGTCCCTGCCATACGTTTATAAGCTTCCTGGCATTTGTAGTACTGTTTAAAGTAATATACAATGAAATATTGTTAGCTGAATTGTTAAGTTGCATTTAACTTTGTTCAATGCTGATTGCACCATAGTTACCAAGAAAGACTGCATCATACTTTTTATATAAGGCTTTCATCTAACTCTGTATGTGAGCAAATTTATTCTGTACTATATTTGTTGTTGTTATGTGCCATCAAGTCGAGTTCGACTTCTGGTGACTGCGTGGACAAATTCTTTCCATTCAGACCTGCTTTTGGTCAGATCGCACAGTTCTCTTAAAGTCATTCCAATAGTTGTCTTGATCCTATCTATCCATCTGGTTTGTTGTTGTCCTCTTCTTCTGCTTCCCTCCACCTTTCCAAGCATAATCATCTTTTCCAATCCATGCTCTGCACGCATCAAATGTCGAAAATAAGAGAGCTGTACTATATTTAATGAAACATAAATTATTTTTATGATATGCTTTCAAGTGTTAGTTAAAACAAAAGAGATTGTCCATTCTATATTCACTTCACTGATAGTGGTGTACTAGCTATTGAACCTGAGTACCTAATAAACTTGTTTTTATTACTTGAAGTTCATTTTGTATTCATTCCAGGAAAATGATGATGGAATTTCACACATGCCCCTAATGACTGATGATGATTGTAGGTGGTGATTGTTTATAATCTTACTTTTTACTTTCACTATCTACTTTACTATAATCTATGGCTTAATCGAAAGCTCTATTAAGTGAAAAATAAACTCTTATCTTTATTTCCAAAGACCTTTTGACTTAATTAAGCCATCCTCAGCAGTTCTTTATTGAAAATGTATTCTAATGATTTGTTCTTGTTAGTATAAAGAATCGCTGAGGATGGTTTAATTAAGCCGAAAGGTCTTTGGAAATAAAGATGAGTTTATTTTTCACTTAACAGAGCTGTTCGATTAATCCATAGATTATGGTAGTGATTGTGTTTGAGATTCCCATCCCAAGAAATCTCAAGATTTACAAGAAGATCTCAATTCCAAATTTTCAAGAATTTTTTCTTTTTATTTCAGGATTCTCAATTCTCAAGAAAAATTTTTATAAAACTCAGGAATTAAAAAAAATTCTGCAAATTTGTATCCTGAAAATTTCATAGCGATACATTAATTATTTTGGCCTCTTTTGGCTCATTCATATCTTCAAGTTAATAAACTAAGCTAATAAGTCATGCGATTTATCTGTGTATCACTTCTACTAACTTTATACTTCAAAAAGAAAATTATCTGAAATTAATCACAAAATAATATTTAAACCTAAAATAATACATATATCAATAAATTGTATGAAAATGATTCATTTTGTTGCAATTTAAAAATATTTCTATTGTTGTAGATGTCGCTATATTAAAACGTAGGTAGATTTATGATGATGATTAAGAAAGCCAAAACAAATACCTGGTTTCTAACCTATTCAGCAGTTTGCCAGAGTAACAATGATGTCTATGACATCTATGGTATGTAGGGGAGTGTACAGTGGCGGATTAAGACCGGTTGAGGCCCTGGGCGCAGAAGAAAATATTGGGCCCCTTAAAAAAAGAGAGAATCAAGGGAATAAAAATACATAATCGATGCAAATATGAAACTCAAGTTAGGCAGTTGGCAACTTATCTTGTTACTATGAACACTGACTCGTAATTTTACAAAGGTGATCTTTCAAATCCGTCAAAGACAATAATGATTACTCTTTTATTACGCAAGTAAGCGCGTATGTTTTACACTCTCGTGAAAGATAAGAAAAATGTTATTGAAATAATATGAAAGTTTAATTTTAAAGTTCAAGTTTACCATAAAAAATCAATATAGGTGGCGCGAAACCTATCATCATTCCTGTATAGAGAGACACTGTCGTTTCTCTTGCTGAAATTAGCGAGACCCGACCGGGTCTCTTGATTACTCTGTGGCGGCGACTAGACTTCAAATATTCAACCGGGCTAAACTTGGCCCTCGTACGACTGGACCGACTACTGACTGCTGCTGCTATGGAAACGTGACGTAGTCACTCGAGTCGGTCCAGTCGCTCGTAGTGTGAACAGGCCTTAACACTCAAACCTGTTTTTATACGGTCCGTTTTTGTGCGGTATATAAAAAAATTCCATCAAATGCATATGACGAATAAAAGTTAAACAATGTAATTAAAAAAACGCACATAAACGGACCGCATAAAAACAGGTCTGAGTGTATTCAGTTTAGAAAGTTTATTTTTAAAAAACTGGGCGCTATCCATTATTTTTTTAAGAATAAGCTTTCTAAACTGAATAAGTTGTTAAGCTTTGTAGATTTTTTGGTTAATCAACAGATGGCGCTATGTGTCATCAGGGAAAAGTTTTTCTAGGCTGAATACTTTTGACACACAGCACCATCTTGGACTAAATTCTAAACCCTGGATATTTTGAATTACAGGTAGGCCTCAATTAGTGCGAGTTCGAATAAGGCGATTTCGATTAGTGCGACTTATAAAACTGTATAAAACAGCCATGTTATTTAATCTTTTCTCTGACATTGACTTTTTAAGGTAATTTTTTACGCTTTTCATACAAGAAAATGAGTGTTCCCTGATGCGTTTGAAATTGGCATGGTTAACAGTTTTCATATGGTAATTGTTTGTCATTGTATTTTGGCTTTGGTTGTTAATGAAAATAAGTGAATCTATACATATCATCAGGTTTTACTATCGATTGAAAACTTGTACATAATTATAATTGCATTAGAAATATGTGTAAAGTTGGGATTTTGTGGGCCCCCAGAAGTCGGGGCCCCGGGTGTGCGCCCGCCGTTAAATCCGCCTCTGGGAGTGTATCAGAGGATATGAGTGGCTAGTTAGTCCTCAATCATTTTCTAAAATCCCATCTTCATTGAATGGTCAGAGACAATAGAGCTCTCTTAGAAAATTACATAGCTAAATAGGAGGGTCCTAAACTTTTCATAAGAGGTGTATCTGTTGGTTTAAATATTCATTCAAATATAATTACATGTAAAACTAAGCAGTCATATAGGCTAAAAAATTCATATATATTTACATAAGATTAGGTACAAAAATTCCATTTCTGGAATTTTTCTAAGCACAGGACCTGTTTAGTAAATAAACAAATAGATTATTTGTGTATGAAAAGCTATTTTAATAAAACCTCTCAATAATTGTAAAATAAATAAAATTATTTTTTCAATATTATTGAAATGTGACCTATTTTTTTCAATATAATTAAGAGATTAAAGAAAGCAAATATAAAACAACCCAATATTTTTTTGTTTTAATTTTATATAATTTTTCTGAGTCATTTTCTTTTTATTCTTATTAAAAACAGGTTTTTTAACTAAACATTTTTTAAAATCTCAAGATTCTCAAGAATTTCCAAAAGGGAATCTCAAATTTTGAGAAATAAATTAATTACTAATTTGGGAATTTCTGAATCTCAAGAAAGCAAAAAGTTCAGGAAAACACAAACACTAATTGCAGGAAAGGGGAGCTTTAAACAGTCCTAGCATTGAGATCAAGCAATGATCTATTGTGCTCCCCCTAATAGGATCTTCCCATAAGTTCTGCTTTACACACGAAAGACAATATTTTCTTCAATGGGACTCTAAAAAGATCTTTTGGTACAGGAAAATACAAGATACCTAGAAGATTGTATCTTATTCTGAAAGGACTACACATTCACACAAAATATGAAGACACCTCCTTCCTGACATAAAGATGTCTCCTAAAATGGAGTGCCTGTAATAATCCTTACTTGATTTTTATGTAATGCAAGCAACTCCTCAGCTCTCTGTAAAGAAGGACCTAAAATAAGAACTTTTGTTTGCCTTAATCCAGGAACAGACCTCCAATGAGAGAGGTGTTGAACTACTTCAATCTGATGCCCAGGCAGGCTTAGGTCCAGTAAAGGGATGAGAAGCTCTTTGGCCAGTCCATCTGCAACCTCATTGCCCTCAACTGCCCTGTAACTTGTTTGGGTGTCAAGGCACAAAGGATTGATCCTTTATGTCCTGACACTCAAACAAATTGAATCCATTTCCTGGTAGCAAATTCCACAACATGATGATGATATTCTCACACAAGCATTGAAGTAAATCTGGAGCTATTAAGTGTTTTTAATGCAGCTTGACTATCTGATAGGATATAAATATGCTTATAAACATATCTCCTATCAAGATTTATTTTAACACATGCAGAAATAGCATAGATTTCTGCCTGAAAGACATTGGCAAACTATCTAAAAGAATAAGAACATGATATCCTTGTTTCCTTGCAGTAAACCTGCCCCTACACAAATAGTGGTTTTTGAACCATCTGTGCATCAGACTAGTCCACTCTTGATACTGCACACAAATCCATCTCCCACTCTACACACTAGGAAAACAATGGTGAAGGATCCAAAGAAGCTAAATCTGGACAGCATGTGATCATTAACCAACTCAAGAATGTGATTATGCGAGTTGTCTCATTCAAAAGATGACTGCTCCACTTTATGAATCCAAGAAGTCCTTATTCCACAACAATGGAGTCATCTTTCCAGGCACTAGCCTCATTGCCTTTCTACTTGCACTTTCCAGGCATTTCCCCTTTACAGTCGTGTAAATTATAAAGGGGAAATACCCAAGAGGACTTTAAGAGCAACAGCAATAGCAATCCTCATAACTCCTGAGATGTTCAGACAGACCAACCTTTGAATTTTATCAAGTTCAGACCTGCAAGTCTTTAACAAAACTCTCTGCTACCAAATAATGGATGTCAGGAAGTATGATGTACTGTATATCCAGTATAGCAACCCTGATTTAAGTCCCCATATCTTATACAAATCACTTTAACAAGCCCATAGGGTTTTATAGATCTTCATTATAATAGTCTATATGTAACTCTTATATTTGGCCCTTATAATGACAAGCTGTTGAATAAAAACAAGGTTATAATAGCCCCCTCATGAATCACCAATCCAATAGGGCAAAAGTGGCTTTAAAGTGCTGGAGATTGATTTGCACAACACTACAGGTGCCCTAAGTGGTATATCTAAAGGTCTAGTAGCACCCTCAAAATCCCAACCATTGCTGATGAAACTGACCAGATCCTGAAGAAATCAATCATACAGGCTCAGTATTAGGATCCAAGAGTATTTAAAGGCCCCCCAGATCCACTTCAGTAGAATATAAGCTCAGCTTATATGTTGTTCTCAGATATACGTCATCAAAGGACAATGCACTGTTCCACTGAAATGTACTACAGAGATCTGAAACACATACTAATTATAGCTGCCACTGCCGCTATGATTAGTCTGTGCCAATATCCCCGACAATCTTCCAAGCAATAATCCCAAGGATTCAGCTCAAACATCCATCCTGGCTTGGATTCTGCAGATGGGTTGAGATCATGTTCTTCATCTATTTTTCAAATTTCTTGGTCACAGACATTTCAGAACTGTGATATGGTGCTGCCACTTCAATCCATCTCTTTCCTGAAGGATTGAAACAACAAGAGGCTGCTCCAGAGAGAGGTTGGAGGTTGCATGGTGAAACATCCTTCCCCTGATAAAGGAGTTTCCATAAATCAATCAGTCCAATAGCTGATTAATTGTGTCCCTCAGTTGCCTGAGTTTTGCTAGATTCCCTTGACCAGCTATCTATCAGTATTCAAATTACTTTGTTTTCAGATTGTGATCAGTCAACACTGTTGATGTTTTGGAAGGCTTCCATAAGAGGAAGTAGAGTATAACTTCGTCTAAAGGCATAATCTTATTTATAGGTCTACTATTCCCAAAAAGGAAGAATAAAACCTACAGATCTAGTTTTCCTACTGGCATCAGAAATGACAGCAAATAGTCCAGAGATAGCTCATAGTGTCCCAGTAACTGAAAAATCTCTGGTATCACTACTTTCCCTTTGAGCCTAAAAAGATGAATCACTCAGAGAGTTACCATACAAGTCTAAATAACTTGAGGAAGAAAAATGATTATCACCTGATTATCTTCCAATACAAGTGGAAGGCTAAATACAATGAGATTTCACTTGGTGCCTTGAAAGGATTGTTCATGATACTGCATCTTTTGCTACTTGAGTACCACTCAGTCATCCATATGATAGTCCATATCTTGAAAACCAGAACTCCTTTAGCTAGTGGAAGGAGCTCAAAACTGAGATCCTTATCCCTTCTATGACAAGGATGTGGAGTTGGAATTACAGAAAGGTCTAATGACTGAGTTTATATTATTATTGTTCATTGTTTATAAATATCTTTTATTATTTCAATAATAATAATCCAATTTGAAAAAATCAATACTATTGAAAATGATTAGGGAATCTCATTAATACATATGATTTCCATTTAAATTGAATAATATTTATATGTAATATTACTTCGCTGTTTAATAGAAGAAAAGTAATTTTTTATGTCAATAATATTGATCATTAACTACAGATGTTATTGTTTAGTTACTCAAAAGTTTAAATAATATAATATATATGAATTTTATTCAAATTGGATAACATTTAAGTAAGATGTGCTGACAGCTAGGTTGAAACATATCTAACTTATGAATAGTTAAATCATTTTAGTAAATAAAATTGTCTTCTTATTCATCCAATTTAAGATGATGAAAGAAGAGTTGAATAAGCCAGAATATGAAAACCAGCTTTACTTGATACAGAATTTATACAGTATCTATATAGGGTGAGTGGTGATGAAAGGTCACAACTTTGAGAAACCATAGCAGATATTTTGACTTAGTAAAAGAAGCTATATAAACATAAGTTCAATTCTGAACAGTTTCAGAGCTATAACTGGTTTATTTGTAAAAAATAGCTATGGAGAAGCAGCAAACCTGTACAGGTATCCCTCCTATAACATGGTAGATAGATTCCTGAAAAACACCTTGTTGTGTGAAATTGTGCTATATGAGACCTGGAGCCAATACAGAAAACACAGTTACATTCCAAAATCAATTAAAAACAAAATGGCTTTCTATGATTTCACATAAGAAACTTAATTTTTATTAAGAATATTAAAAACACAAAACATAAAAAAAGAAAATACTGTATATATATGTAAGACCCTAAAAAATTAATATACATAAAACAAAAGGAGATAAAAAGTATACAGTCTATATCTAATTATTCATTTAATAATTATATCTTCCTTACCAGTGTTTCATTAAAACGAGAACGTTTTTTCTTTAACAATATCAACTTCACTTTCTGAACTTTGTTATGCATTTAAAGTTTGTGTATCTTCTGTTCTCTTTACAAAATCTGTAATCTTTACTCTTTACAACCTGCTACAAAACAATCATTCCTTAACATATACTCAAAAAAATTTATGAATAAAAAAGTTTTTCTTTTCTTTCATATTCCTCTATTGAAGAATAAAAACTTACTTTTTTATCCAGAACTGAATGTTGGGAACACAAAATACTCAATGGTCACCAATTAACTCAATTTCAAGTCAAAATAGAAAATAGACTATGTATTGTCCTTCTCATGGCAAACTAGAGAAATTCATTTATGACAAATTTTAGCAAAGTATTTCCTATGGTATTTTCTAATGATTGCAATTTATGTGTGTATTGTGTATCCATAGGGTGGATTTACAAAAATTAATGAAATTGTTTTGTGTTGCAGGAGAATAAATGTAATTTTCTAAATGTGCTGAAAAATCATGTTGTAGAAGTATCGTGTTATATGAGATAAAAAGTATATTAAAATTTTAAAATCATGTTAGAGCAAAACCATGTTGTAGGAAGTTGTGTTATAGGAGGGATATCTGTATTTAATAATGTTTGGCCATCTAAATCCCTGGACCTATCCCTTTATGTTGTTGTTTATGGGGATGGATGAAAGTACTCATCTACAAGAAAAAGATGGAAACATGAAAGCATTACTCGACCTCATTTTGGATGCTTCAGTGCTCATCAAGGACAAACACAACAAATTAAATTGAGCCCTTCATTCAATTCACAGACTAGCTGTATTGTACTGTATACTGAAGCCAAAAGTGGTATTTTAGAACAGCTATTATACAAGTATAATATTAATTTAAGAATAATTATTATCAAATGCAAGTCTGCTTCTCCATAGATTCTTTTCAACGAAACAAGTTATAGCTCCAAAACCATTCAGAATTGGACCTACCGGCATGTTTATATGGCTTTTTTTACTCATTTTTTTCTGCTATAGGTTCCCAAAGTTGTGACCTTTCATCTTCATTCACCCTGTATATTGTTATTTCTTATATTTATTTTTTGATTTCTTTCTGAAATATAAACTCATTATAAGAAAATTTAAAGATTTTATTTTGTTATTTAAAAACTTTGCTGTTAATCTTTTTTTCAAAATATTTCTATCATCTTAAACATTTATTAATTTATTTGATTAATTTTTGTTTATGTAAAATTAATATTTTCAGCTGATCTTGAACTAATGGATACTTTGATGGGAAGAGAAATGTTACAAGCTTCTTATCAAAACAACAGTAATGAAGGAAATGATGAAGCTGCCATGGCTGTTATTATGAGTCTTTTAGAAGCAGATGCTGGACTTGGTGGACCAGTAGATTTTAGTGGTTTACCTTGGCCTCTTCCTTAGCACAATAATTGAAGTTCAGTACTTTACAGATATCATAAAATACTAAAATATAAACAGAGAAAAAATTAATTTTGTATATAAGCAGATTTGGTATAAAGGATATAACAAATATCAGTAGACGTACACACACACACACACACACACACACACACACACACAAGAAAATAAAAAACTTTGCTAACCAAAATGAATTTAGTATTATAATTTTTTTTCATTGCTAATATAATTAATAGTGCTCAAATTGGATGGAAACATAGAAAATGAATTTCTCTTTTTAAATTTTTTTAGAAATATACTCATATTATTAAAATTTAAGAAAAAATAAACATTCTCATTGTTAAATTATAGCTATATGAAATGATATTGGTTATTTCAATAATAGGTAATAATAATTTTTAATATATCAGCATTTTAGTCTAGTTGAAGATATTGAAATAAAACATCTTTTGTTATTGAGATCAAATTTATGACAAAGAATTCTAATTTGTGATTTGTGGACTCAATGAACATAAATTAAACCTAAATTATATTTGAAATCAACTAAGACTATTATTGAAGATGACAATTGCAACTATCATTGTGGTAAACTAGAAAATGAGTGAAATTTTAGTGCACAAGAAAAATAATCATCACTAAATGTTTCTAATGTTGCTACTTAGAAACATTATTAACTATATAAATCCCATTTTAATTAATTTTAAACTTTGTGATTTTATAAATAAGGATAGCAAAAGGGAATAAATATAACAAAAAATAAATGATAAAAATAATATCAAAGAGCAGAGTTATGATGCTCATTAAAGCAGTCACTTTTCTACAGCAAAAAATGGATGTGATTGAGCGACATAAAAGCATTCTTTGTTAAATTTTTTTCATTAAAGCATCATAACTCTAGAGTACAGAATTTTCTCTTTTAAAAAGTATCGAAATGGATAAAAGGAAGAACACTTTTTAATAATTAAAAAAAATTCAGCAGTTTACATAATTATATAAATACTTAATTCTATTATTTTAATGTAGCTTATTCATTAAAAAAAATTCAGCAGTTTACATAATTATATAAATACTTAATTCTATTATTTTAATGTGATATTTTAAATAATGTATATAATCTTCCACTTATAAATGACCGTATATGTAAAAAAATAAGCTCTAGTTCAAAGTGGAATAAATAATTTATTAAAATTTACTGGAGAAGTACTTTCGACTTCATAAAGTCATCTTCAGCATTTAAAGTTACAATACATAATGTTTTTGGAATACAAGATGCAGAAGGTTATTCAGAGAATATTTGTATATAATTCCTCAATTTTTTTGTTCTAAGTAATTTAAATTTGAATAACATTCTGCATCTTGTATTCCAAAAACATTATGTATTCTAATTTTAAATGCTGAAGATGACTTTATGAACTCGAAAGTACTTCTCTAGTAAACTTTAATTAATTATTTATTCCACTTTGAACTAGAGCTTATCTTTTTACATATACAGATATATTTTAACTATCTAGTCCAGAGTTTCCCAAACTATGGGGCATGCCCCCTAGTGGGGTGCTAGTCTATTGCAAGGAGGCGTGCAAGAATTAATAAAAACATCATTTTTAAGTCAAACAAACAAAAAATTAATTCAAATTGTTGTTGAAAAAATGAATCAGCAAAAGGGTTATAAATACATTTATCCATGTACCCAGAAACTTTTTGCTATAGCTGTTTTTAAAGACAAAATAGTGAGATAAAAAAGAAAAAGAATTAGTGTAACAGTAGATATCTGAGTAGTGATATATTCAATGAAACCACAAATTTGAGGGAATTTGTACTGAAAAATAAGCTCACTTATTATAAAATTAAATATTATGTTGTATTAAACATGTATTCTTTTTTTTTTTTTTTTTGACAGATGTAATTATTTTTAATAAAAAAATATTTATGATGATTTAATTGTATAGATTTGCTTTAATTATATTAAAAATTATTGCACTATAATAAATATATATTTTTTATGTATAAGAACTTTATACAAAATATATTAATAGTATATTGTTTTGTAGTATTAAATTGTAAGTACAGATAGGCCTCGATTAGCGCGACTTCGAATAGCGCGAATTCGATTAGCGCGACTTAAAAAATTGATACCGTTATTCGGTTAGTGCGAGAAAATATTCGATTAGTGCGAGTTGTAAATACAGACCAGTCTTACTAACAAAGCTCCTTTTATGATGTCAATTAACAAATTACCGTTAATTTTCGGTTAGTAAAACTGAACGAGGAGCAGTCCAAGAACGGTCACACGATTTTGAAGGGGTGAAAATCAGAAAGATGGGCTTTTTCCGTTAACTGTTTAACATTACTGTACTATTTTAGCTTTGCTATCGTATACATACAGTATAGTATAGAATTTTCTCTTTTAAAAAAGTATCGAAATGGATAAAAGGAAGAACACTTTTGACGATAAAACAGGAAACGATAAAAAGAAGAGGTTAGTGATTACACTACAGCAAAAAATGGATGTGATTGAGCGACATAAAAGCATACTTTGTTAAATTTTTTTAAATAAGGATATCTTTACAAATTTATTTGCCTATTATATTACTGTGCTACCGATATTATTTATTTTCTTTTGTTTATTATCTGATTTTTTTATTTAAAATAAAACTTGTGAAAAAAATTTGTTTTTGTTATCTTTTGGTGTCGTATTCTGCTAATAAACAAATAGAAAACTTGTTAAAAATTTCTCATTGGTTCATTAACTTCGCTTATTAATGCTATCTGGAACTAATTTACTGATTCAATAAAGTTGCAATGCTTAATTGCAAATCGGCCTATTCACTCAATTCTCGACCCAGAATTGGCGGCCAGGCGGCGCTCAACTTCCGCTTTCGATTCGCTATTTTGGTTTTGATTTGGCGGTTAGTTTGATGATGATATGAGACGCAATTCCTGGTAAGTTATTAATTTAGATGATGAACAATAATGTAAAATATGAAAATAAATTTTTCTTAAACAGTTAGTGTTAAGTTTATTGTGGTTATTCATCGTGAAACTTAGCTAATGGCCGGAATCTCACAAAGCAAGAACAACCAATTACCATATTTTCCATAGAGTTAATACTTCGATTAGTGCGAGAATTGCACGGAACCAATTATTCGCACTAATCGAGGCCTACCTGTATAAAATATTTATAAAATTAGACTATGATGAAAATAAGGAGGCCTACCAATTTTTTATGAAAAAAATGGGATGCAGATACAGAAAGTTTGGAAACCACTGTTCTAGTCTATTTTACTTATCAAAAATATTGTAAACTTTATGCTGTTATTGAAAATTTACAAATATTTTTGATATTATCAAAAATATTTGTAAACTTTATCTATGTCACCATTTGAAGATTGCTTTGTAAGTATAATTATAATAATATATATACACCCTCCAAGGTCTCACACTTCTTTTGCTGGACACAATGAGTCAAAATGCTGGACAAATCATTTATTTTTTGTTTTTGATATATAATCTATATATGTTCATTTTTTGGAATTTGTATGCGCTTTATTATACATCCATATAATTGACTTATATATTGTCAGTGCACTGACAATTTTCTAAAGAAGCATGTTTTAACATGCATCTTTAAAAATTTTGTTTATTTTTGCACACACTAAGTTTGATAGTATCTCATTGTTCAGTGCAGTCTAGCTGTCTCTTGATTTTATTAATAACAAAAAAATCCTTGTGATAGATCTGCTCTAGTGTATATCTTTGTTTCTTCACATATTCAGATCTTGTCACATGGCGCTCAATGTCCCTCTTTCCTTGGTGCTCGATTGCAAATTTTTTTCAGCAAATAGTGCAAAATGCATGAAAGTCACTATTTTTGTCCTTCCTGATGCATTGGAACTCTTTGATCCATTTCAGATCAAATTTAGTTTTCCTATGAGCACATGCTTTAGGCTTTTCTTTTTCTGTAGCCATTTCATTCCATGACATAAGGCACACACATCACTAGAGCTAGCCAAGGAGCTATCGAAGTTCATTGGTTTCTATTCTCGTGCCATTTAGCAGTTGACTGGTGAATATGGTGACTACTGACATCAATGTTAAACAGTATAAGTATAATGTCTAATAAATATTTTATCAGATTTATTGACAATAACAAAACAAAAAGGCCTAAAAGCATGACATTTGGCTATTGTGGGTGGGACAGTGGGATTGCTTCAGGAAATGCAGGATTGTCCTGCAAATCGCATGACATTTGGAGGATATATGTATATTACAGTATATAAAATATCTTATTTAAAAATTTTTCAACATTCTCCATGTTAATTTTTTCCAATTTGAGCACTGTCATTTTTTCCAATTTGAGCAATTTGAACTATTAAACAATGATATAGTTTTTAGTTTTCTTTTAGAAATATTTGAATTCATCGTAATTCTTATTATTTCATAATTTTATTACATAAAAGTATAATTCTCTATCACCTCTGATTTTAGATCTTTGTTATATCCTATAAATATTCAAAATCATTTTGAAATAAAATAATGTTTTATTAAATTTTCTTAACAATAATAGCTATAATAGTTATGGCTACATTTATAATAAAATAAAAACATCATATCATTAATACAAATTGCATGGCCTTTTGATGACCATGACTGTTGTTAACTAAAAGAATTTTTTCAAATAGTGCAAAAATATCTATTTTTTTTAACATAAACAAAAAAGGAATAACTATTTTTCAGTATAAATGTAAATTTTAAAATATATGATTTAAAAAATTTTTTTAAAATATAAATCGGTCACTAAGGTATTTCTCCTAGAATAATTCTGCCTCTTGCTGTTATATATGAATTAATTTTGATTTTAGACAATGATAACATAAGATTGATAAAATTAAATTTTAAAACAATAGTATGAAAAATTGCTGCAATTTAATTCTCTATAAAAATTTGATTTGAAGTATTAAATAATTTTGTTGAATATAAATTCTCTGTTTATTTACTGGTAATTAATTTTGATAATCTAAGCAGTCTATTAAAGTTTGGTTAATAAATTATAACAATTTAAATAGCATAATTAATTTCACTGTATAACAATGGTGAATGTTGTTATTAGAAAGCTCACAAACAGTGATAGTAATATCATCTTATTAGATTTAGATTTATAGAATAAAAAATTATTTGGAAAAATGCAAAATCATCCTTGAATCTATTAGAGAAAGAAAAAACATAATTTAAATTTTTAATTATAATAAGATACATCCATTATGCTTTTGATAAATGCATACTACTCAAAACTCTTAAATAATTTTATCTTATGTTAAAAGCTTTGTATAGTCTGTATTTAAAAATCCAAAAATAGATTTATTGCATTTGTAATGTAGATATATTAAAAAGATGAATTAATTATGTCTGTTTCATCATTCACATTATCATTCATTATCCATTGTGGCATTATTTAGGAGTTCTAATTTTTAATTAATGTGTATTCAGATGAAATGACTAATATTATTTATTTTTTTAATTATTTTTAATCTTCTATTATTAAGATTTCATTTTAAAGCATTATAGATTGTTCCTAACATACATAAATCTGTAATTATGTAGATTCCCTGACTGATTGAAGTGGCTAAATCTATAATGCAGTGATATGAACATTTTTCTCCTAATTTCTTCATTTATCATATGTATATATGTTTTATATATGCTTATTAGGTTATTTTTAGTTAACGAGCCAGACTTGACCAGGATCTCTCTTGGAAAACTGGAGTGTAAGACTTGAAATTAAATTCAAATCTTCCAAAATAGTAATTATTTTACCATGGAGCTATCCAACTGAATTATGCGCTTATTCTTTAATATAACTACAATATTTTTAATGTTACATCTTTGTAATATAATAATGTTGTATAGGATATGTTCTGACATATATATGTTTCAATTTATATAATGTTTTGCTGAACAATTCACTTACAAAAGTCAAGAATTTTTATAATTTTCTTATACATTTCTGAAAATATTAACTTGGAATCTACCGTATATAAGCCCAAGAACTGATTCAGCTCTTGGGTTTATATAAGTTATATAGGTCCAAAATTTTAGAAATATCTATGAAACAAATTTAAATTTCATTCATGGATTTTATGGATATTTCTAAAATTTAACATACCGGTAATTCTATATTCCAGTTGATTTCATTTATTTTTTATACTTTTTTAATTATAGTAAAAACCCTGATAGTCTTCTGTCCAGAGCTTCAGAAATCTGATAATTTGGCATAAAAATTGACAAATTCTTTATTATCTTATCCTTCATTTATTCATCCAAATTATTTGTAACAGGTATAAGTTGTTTTTTCCAAATATATATACAGTGTGTGTTCAAAAAGAAACCGAACTTTTGTTATAACATTTTTATTGCTTATTGTACAACATTTTAAGCACTGTCTCCCTCAAACTAGTCCCCTCTACTGGCAATACACCATTCCCAACGATGCTTCCATTTTTGGAAAGCCTCCTGGAACACACTTTCTGAGAAGGTGTGCAGGTCTCTTGTCGCATTGTCCTGAATCTCCTGTATGGTTTGGAAACGACATCCTTTCAACGAAGTTTTAAGTTTGAGAAACAGGAAAAAGTCTGCTGGGGCTAGATCTGGAGAATACGGTGGATGGGGCACAATGATAGTGTGATGTTTGCTAGATAGCTGCAGACAAGGAGCGACGTGTGAGCCAGCACATTGTCATGATGCAACATCCAAGTCTGGTTTTCCCACAATTCAGGCCTCTTCCTGCACATGGCATCCCTCAAATGCACTAGAATTCCCTGGTAGACTTCCTTATTTACCATCTGACCATGTGGTACAAATTCCTTGTTCTTCAAGCTCTTTCATTGTCACTTTGGCACTAATCCGACAAACAGCTTGTGAATGTGCTCACTTCAGCAGTTGTAGCTCGCCAATTAACTGTCACAGCGAAACGCGGCAAATGGCAGGTTGTTGTCTAAACCTGCTTCTATGTGCGCTCTGTAGTCGCAGCACGCTCCCCCTGCCGGTTGGCCCACTATTTCAAAAGTTCGGTTTCTTTTTGAACACACCTCGTATTATTATTATTATTTGCCAAATTATTAATTGGAATATTAAATTTTTAAGTTTATTTTTTATTTATATAAGATGATCTTAATCTTTTAACTCAATAGACTTTTTGAATGAGCAGTATATCCCAACAGTGTTAATTATAGTATATTAAATAAAAAGTTAGATATTATATGTGCTATATCAAGAATAAAGATTCAAGAAATTTTATAAAATTTAATGAGTTTATAAAAAAAAATTACAAAGTTTAATAAACAAAATAAACAGCAGAGTGCACTTATAACATAAACGCATACTTAAAAGAGAATTAAAAATTTATTTACCAGTAATTAAATTCTTAATGCTGATGGGCAAAATGTCAATTTTCAATAACATAAGATGTATCTTTTGAAATGTTACTGAATACAGATATTTATCAAATAGCATTATAACAATTCAATTGAATATATTTTTGGTTGTCTAAAAGTATAATCAAAATAAATAGAATAATAATAAACTTTTTTCTGATTCTAAGTGATTTTATTTGTTATATTGTTTTGTTTATGGTAAAAAGAACTTGGCTATCTGTTTGTTCATAATTTTATTTTTTAATTTTTATAACTTTGACTAAAATAAAAATCTATACACTAATTATCTATTAAAGCAGTTTTTCTAATAATGCTTTTGTGTATCTTTACACATTGTGAACAGTGATACTTGAAATGTATATTTTATTTTAAATGAAAATATAATGAAAATACTGTATATTATATGTTTTTGGGTTTTTAGAAAGAATATGTTTTATATTAAATATACAAAAATGTTTGTTTTGGTTAGCTGGTGTTTTGTAGCATCAGAACTTGATATGATACATAGAAGTTTTGATATGTAATCAAAACTTCTATATATTTTAGAAAATGCAAGATATATTAATATATTTTATTAAAATTTTCTCTCTTCTAATCATAAAAATATTTATTGAATTAAAAGTATTTAATATTATGTAATTTATAAAAAAAATTTTCTACAAATGTATAAATACAAAGGATTAATAAAATAACTATTAAAATAGAAGAATTATTAGAATATTATATTAAGAAAATAAAATTTTAAAGAGAAACATATTTGATTTTTCATTCTTTAATGAAATGAAAAACCAAAAGAGTGATAATTTGTTTGTGATGAGAAAAAAATATTAGCACCATAATGAACTGCATATTACTTTTATTTTTTTATAAAACACATATAGTAGAACCTGTATAAGATGACCACATTCCGTTCCAATCAAAGCTGGTCGTTTATACAGGTGGTCGTCTTATACAGGTTAATTATAATACAGCATGCTTAAATGAAACAAAACGATTACACTTTAATAAAATTAATAACGTATGTTTTTGTTACAATTTATAAGACAGTTTATCATTTATTCAGAAACACAACATATTTAGTATGGAAAAAACTATCAATAGTGCTTTGTCACATTCCACTTTTATTTTTTATAATTTCTATCGCAAAGCAGTGTTCGATGTCGTTTAATTGAGAATTTCTACCTCAAAGCAGTGTTCGATGTCGTTTAATTAAGACAACAATTTTTTATTATTTTCTATTGTTGATGCCAGTTTAATTCTTCAACATGTTTCTGGCAGGGTGTTATTCGCTTAAGGTTGCACTTTCCGTTGTTCCTCCATTAGTCAGAATTTCTTTTTGAGACAATATTTTGTGGCTGTGTTTTTTCTCCATGTTAAATATTTCTGCTTATGCTCAATCAAAAAGACCTTTCTTACGTCTTAAATGGTTTTTATTCACTGTTTTAAATTTAAGGCATTAACTTTCCGTTTAGCCCATGGTTTAGCCATTTTTTAGTAATAGCATCACACCTGTATACATTTGATTAATATGCTTGCATAGAACACAAACATCTGGATCCGGTGGCTGAATGTTTTCACTTTCTCTGTTTCCCCTATATCACTTCGCCATAGACATTCAAGTTATGATGTTTAACATTTTTAATACAAAATTTAATTATCATATCATAGATACAAATTTAAGGAACGTGCAAATTAAAAAGATATTGCATTAAAGTAGAAATGATACCGTGATTTCGTTCTTCTAGCACTCTATGTCATTCTTGTCATATGAATGATGGAGAAAAATTCGAACAGGGCAATTTTTTCAATTGTAGTGGTTTGGATTAAAAGAAAACGGTACTGATGTAAGTGATAAAGATAGACAATTAGTAGTGGTGTCAAAACATTACGGTCGTCATAGATGGTTTCACTTTATATTTGGTCTATAAAATTGACAGTCGTGGTTGCTGTTATGTTCCGGAGCTATAGTCACAACCAATTATACGTACAATGTTCGGAAATACTCCCGAAACATTGCATTGAGTTCGACCCCACACCTCCTCCCTACTGGTCTTCTGAATCGACTTAATCTTAATATGAATGTCAATTTCGTTGGCATCTAGCTATCTCAACACTAACTCGGACCAATGCTCCATTTAAACAACACTTTTATTAAATAACAAAAAATTTTAACTTACAATAAAATGTTATGATGAACAAGTCTCGCCTGTACAATAAAGGTTAAGACGTATCTCCAATGCTGAAGTTGCTTACTTCAAAACCAAGTTTTGTTAAGTCCAGATGTACTATTAACATGTATAACAATCCACCAGTACCATGGATGACGGAACATACAACAGGACGAGACTCCCAGCACCTTCTTCTGGTGTACTTTTCAAGTTGAATAAATTTACATTTTTCGTTCATCATAACATAAAATTCAAAATTATTACTCTTCCAATTAGAAACAAAATTTCGTATAAAATAAAATAACAATATATTAAGTGTACAAAATATCACATCCTGTATTCGATAAACATTACAATCCATATTAGCAGGAACAAACAATTGGATGTATGACAGGACATCCATCATGGCGGCGCACATCCACTCCCCCTTCACAGGTAAGTTAAACGTTATACAAAACTTAATTACTTGATAATTGCCACACCGCATCAGCCTCACAGTCCAAAACCTCACGTACGTACCTCGGAAGAAAAGGTGCCGGCGCACATCCACACCGCATCAGCCTCACAGTCCAAAACCTCACGTACGTACCTCGGAAGAAAAGGTGATAACTTAGATGATTCTTTCGAATAGACAGACAAGGTCAATATAAAGAAATAACAATTTATTATCTGGTCGCTATCACATTACAGACTCGGACTGTGACAGGAAGACTAAAAGCATGCACTCGGTAAGACAAAGACACTGACCCCCAACAACCGGTAGGGAGAGAGAGAGACGAACCCCACGATGCCGTAGGTGAAGGTGACTATAAAGATACACGTGACCTTACCCTACATCACTTCCGGTTATGTGACCTGTGACATGCACATGGTAGGGAGAGAGAGAGACGAACCCCCAGATGCCGTAGGTGAAGGTGACCATAAAGATACACGTGACCTTACCCTACATCACTTCCGGTTATGTGACCTGTGACATGCACACAAGAGTAAACAAGACTTTACTGTACATATCACTTCTCTCCCCTTACGGTTGATACCGAACACACTCCCTAGGTAAACAGTATTGATTAGTCCCGACTTACAATAATTTTGTCTTCGACTGACAGGTAATTACAATGATAATCGCACTTTCAATTTCTTCATTTCTGGTAAACGTTTTTTTTTTAACACAATCACATAGTAATTAATATTATTAATAATTTGTATACATAATACAAGATTACATCTAATCATAGTCACTGTGACTGAACTGTCTTGGTGGTTTACTACAATGCCTGCTACATGTGATTCTCGGGCTTGACCCAATTCTGGGTTGATTTTGGGCGCTCATTGAATTTCCTGACGAGAAATCTAGTGTAGCCTTCTCTGACTGATCTCTGTCCTGACCATTCAATTCCTCACTATCAATACGCGATTCTGAATTGTCGTCCAAATAAGCGAACATAGAAGGATGTAACCTATTTCCTAAATGACTAATATGCAATTGATTAATATGAACCTTCCTAATTGTATTACTGGGACTAACTCTAACTAGATACAAATATTGACTTAAGCGTTTACATATTCTACCAGGGATCCATTTTACTGGTCTTTTTTCCTCCCTACGACAGACTAAGACAGGATCTTTAATGTTGAACTGTTTCAGAGGGGCTCTGCAGCTATGTGAAGGCAGATTTGACAGCCTATTAAAATGTTGGTAGGACTGATCTTGAGTAGACTGACTAAAATCCAAAGCAAATTTGACTTGCTTACAGATTTTTTTGTTGACTACATTTGACTTTGGGTTTATGCGTGACAGTGGGGATCTAGGGACAAACGTTAACATAAACGACATTGGAGAGTACCCCGTAACAGATGACAGAGTAGACTAATAGTTATACAGACAATGAGTTAAGACCTCGGACAAGGGCAATTCTCCTGCTAACAAGGCTTTGTTTAACATATGTTTAAAGGTTTGGACTGAGCATTCTGCTAACCCATTTGATTCGGGATTATATGGTGGAGAGAAAAGTAAATTAATGCCTTTCACTCTACAAAAATTTTGAAACTCTCTTGATTGAAATGGCAGACCATTATCAGATACCATATAAACCGGAATTGAAAAAACTTCATTTAATTTGGACATGACTGCTGAGACATTTGTAGATGGCATTTGAAAGCGTTCCACCCATTTAGAGTAATCATCTGTGATAATTAGAAAAGTTTGACGTTGGAAATAAAAAAAATCTAAATTAATTCTCTCCCATTGGTGCTTGAGTTTTGGCTACGGGAACCTGACTGTCTTATTCCTGACTGTCTTATTCCAGTGTCCCCACTGGTCTTCTGTACAGCTGTACAGTCGTGTACAGCTCATTGACTGTCTTATTCCTGTCTTATTCCAGTGTCCCCACTGGTCTTCTGTACAGCTGTACAGTCGTGTACAGCTCACACGACTTTACAGCTTTTTGGATGTCATTATTCATTTCTTTCCACAAAACGTAGGACTTAGCGAATAGTTTTGACCGAAGGACACTGTTATGACCTTGATGAATAATTTTTAGCACATCTGATTGTAAGGATGTAGGAATGACTATTCTGTCTCCATAAAACAAGCAATTTTTTGTGACTGATAGATAATTACGTATGTTATAATAGTACTTTAATTCTGGGTCAACAGGCTTTAACCATCTAGTCTTAATATAACTTATTACCTTTGACAATACTCTATCATTTAAGATGTGTTGGGAGACTCTTTCCGGAGAAATCAATGGTTTCGACAAAAATAAAAAATTACAATTTTGATCAAGAAGTTGTGCCTCACACGGTAGGCGAGACATGGCATCAGCTTCTGGAATTTTTGCTCCCTTTTTGTAAACAATTTTGTAATTATAGGCAGATAAAATGACTGACCAACGAATAATTCTACAGGCCGTGGTTCCTAGAATACTCCTAGACTCTGAAAACAATGATTTTAACAGCTCATGATCTGTAAATATAGTAAACGGCCGTCCATAAAGGTATTTGTGAAACTTGGTGACCCCGAATATGACTGCTAAAGCTTCTTTATGCAACTGACTGTAATTTTTTTGCACCTTTGTTAGTGAAGCTGATTCAAAAGCTATCGGAAGCTGTTGATTCTCCTGCCCCTGTGATAAGACTGCTCTCACGCCATAGGCAGATGCATCTACAGTTAAGTAAAGGGGTTTTGTTGGATCAAAAAAACTAGTAAAGATTTCTCGGACAAGGCACACTTGCTTTTCTGAAACGCCAGTTCACATTCCGCGGACCAAACAAACTTTTCATCTTTACGTAATAATTTATACAATGGTTGAAGCAAATCAAGACCCATTCGGATAAAATTTCTATAAAAATTTAACATTGAGACGTATGACTTCAGCTGTGTGACATTTGACGGTGTTGGACAACTCAATATCTTTTCAGTTTTTCCTTTCAATGGTTGTTTACCATCCCCAGATATCCGAAAACCTAAAAATTCTAACGATCTGACAAAAAACTCACTTTTTTCTATATTCAATTTTACATTAAATTTCTCCAATCTTGCTAACACTACTATCAGCACCTCTCGACACTCTTGTTCGTCTTTCCCCCAATTAGAATATCGTCCAAATAGCATGCACAATTCTTAATGTCTCTTAAAATGTTGTTCATTAACATCTGAAAGATTGCTGGACTAGAGGCCAGTCCAAAAACCAGTCGATTATATGTATATAAGCCATTAATGGTATTTACCGTTAACAGACATTTACTCTGCTCATCAACTTGTAAATGTAAGCAAGCATTTGTCAAATCTAAATGACAAAAAATAAATGATCCAGTAAAATTATAAAAAAATTCATCTATATGCTGCAAAGGGTACTGGTTAACCATTATTTGAGGATTTACAGATTTTTTTGAGGTCCACACACAGACATAGCGTCCCATTTTTCTTTGGCACGCAAACTAATGGTGATGCCCACTGACTATATTCTACCTTGGAGATAATAACTCTTTCCTCTAATTTGCATAATTCCGACCTTACTTGATCTTGCAACGCATATGAAACATTATACGCTCTTTGGAAAACAGGTTGAGCATTTTCCTTTAACCTCACAGTAACTTCGAACCCCTGAATCGGACACTCATTGTCAGACTTTGAGAAAACACGAAGAAATTGATTTGCTAAATCTATTAACAATTTAGATCTAGATTCCTCTGGCGCTGAAACAAAGGTATTACAATCAAATTCTACCGAAACTGGAGTTTTCCCCCACATCCAATCCGCTAAAAAAGACTCCCAACCGGATTTAAAAACACTTAGCCAATTTCTCCCTAGGATGGCCTGGCAGGATAATTGCTTTACAACAGCAAGAGGAAGACTAAAGTGAACATTGTTAATTTTTACATCCGCTTGAAAAAACTCGCAAACATCTAAATTGTGTCCATTCGCAGTGGCCAGTTTCTCGGAAAAAGGCAGTAATAACATTTCCAAACAAACTTTTAAATTTGACAAAAGACATTAACATAATTACACTACCTGTATCTACCAGGAATTTTACCAAACAATTATTAATGCCGATATTAATATATACGGCTTCCTGAGACTTACTATCCTTACAATTATTTACAATTTGGCATTTTACATAAACTACCTCTACCAGTAAGCCTCTCTCCTGATAATTTGACATTTTTTTACCTTTCATGTTCAATTTCCTCCTGGATTGACAACAATCACTTATATGACCGATATGTTCACAATTATAACATGTCCAAGCTTTTGCTGGACAGAACTCTGGTTTGTGTTTGATGTAACAATAAAGGCATCTTTTAACTGGTTTACTTTGTGTGACCGGCGAACAACTTGGCGGCGGTAATGATACCGGTTTTCGCCTATGTATACTAGGACTTCTGTGATGGCTTGGTGACGACTGTGAATGTCCCTGCCGTTTTTTATCATAATTACTTGATGTAGTGATTGGTTTGACGACATCTCCAAATGGGATTGTTTGACGGTTTCAAATTCTTGGACGAGTCTGACTGTTTGATCCCATGTAAGCTCATCAGGCTAAGATAAAAGTTTCCTAAGTAACTGTTGGTTTACAATTCCTGAGATCAGGCGATCTCGCAGCGCTTGTTGAAGAAACTCTCCAAAACGACATTCCGACGAAAGTCTTCTTAGTATCGAAACATATTGAGTTAAACATTCATTCTTGGCTTGCTGGCATGAATAAAACTTGTATCGTACTGCAATTAAACAGTTTTTTGGAGAATAAAAATTCCTTAAGCTTTCTTTGCAGAACTCAAAAGAAACCTCTGACATTGACTTCGGAAATATAGAATCTTTCAACACTTTAAACAATTCATCCAGCAAAACCACACATAATAAGTTGACTCACTGACTTTGTTGAATGTTAGCAAAAGAGAAATATATTTTCAATCTGTCCAAGTATGACATAATGTCTTCACAATCCTTATTATAAACCAGGCACGGAATGGATGCATTCCCTGATCCAAGAGTGGTAGTGTCCACCCTAATGGACTCTTTGGTCTCATTGACTTGCAACATTATTCATAATCAATTGTTTTTTCCACTAGAACTTAAGGTTACTGCCTTAGGAATTTGTTATAAGTTTATCTATCTTCCTTATGTCTTAACACTTCCTTGATGGATTGAGATCACTAGCCATTGAATAAGTCATCATGGTGGATAACAAAGAAAGATGTCGAAGGGGATCCCATTCTCGTCGCCAAATATGTCATGTTCCGGAGCTATAGTCACAACCAATTATATGTACCTCGGAGGTAGGTGATAACTTAGATGACTCTTTCGAATAGACAGACAAGGTCGATATAAACAAATAACAATTTATTATCTGGTCGCTATCACATTACAGACTTGGACTAGGACAGGAAGACTAAAAGCATGCACCCGGTAAGACAAAGACACTGACCCCCAACAACCGGTAGAGAGAGAGAGAGAGAGAGAGAGAGACGAACCCCCAGATGCCGTAGGCGAGGGTGACCACAAAGATACACGTGACCTTACCCTACATCACTTCCGGTTACGTGACCCGTGACATGCACACAAGAGTAAAGAAGACTTTATCGTACATATCAGTCGTGTTAGGGAGATGGTTGTCTTATGGAGGGTCAAATAGCATTATTTCTATGGGAAAAAATTGAAGACTTTACCGTACATATCAGTCGTGTTAGGGAGATGGTCGTCTTATGGAGGGTCAAATAGCATTATTTCTATGGGAAAAAAATTTAGTTCCCATAAAATTCGTGCTCATCATGTCAGATGGTCTTCTTATACAGGTGGTCGTGAAGTCAGTTTTCACTGTATTGTATATAAATAATAATGAACATTTTATGAAATATGTCATTCTAATATTAATTCCAATAATTCTTTGTTAATTATAAGGATAAATTAAAAAATTATTTTAATTTCTTCATGATATTTCTTAAAACTTTTAAATTTTAATTTGATATTTAAATATATGTATAATGCAGGATTTCTCAATAAAAGTTTCATGGAACCCTACATCCAGGTCCCCAGTATCATCTGGTTGCTAAGGGTTCCACAAGAGATCATGATTAAAAAAAACTAATATTTCTTGAACTTTGTACACAGTGCAAAAAGGAAAATACCTAAAGTTTCTTCTGTCTATATTACTGACTTGTATTAGAGTTGATATTCTTTGTGAGTAGTGTTTCCAGGCGAGAACTCCTTCCTGCAAGTTCCTGAGAATTTTTTCCGTTTTCCCGTTCCCGAATCCCGACAAACTTTTCTTGGGAAATCGGGAAAATCGGCTCCTAGAACCCAGTAATCCCTACAATGGGAAATAAAAGTACTACTCACAATGTATCTTTTAGAAAATTTTTTTATTTATCGCTATCTAAAGTTTTACACACCACTAGAAATATACGTGTGACACCAGAATCAAATAGCTCATAACTAGCTAATTTTAGCTCTTGTAAATCGAGCATATTTTATCGAGGAGAACAGAAAACAGTTTGTGTTTATACAGAAAAGTATTTATTTTCACAACCCAAGATTTGATTACAAAGTCATCTTCAGGTGAATTAGGCATTAATGGTATTTACCGTTAACAGACATTTACTCTGCTCATCAACTTGTAAATGTAAGCAAGCATTTGTCAAATCTAAATGACAAAAAATAAATGATCCAGTAAAATTATAAAAAAATTCATCTATATGCTGCAAAGGGTACTGGTTAACCATTATTTGAGGATTTACAGATTTTTTTGAGGTCCACACACAGACATAGCGTCCCATTTTTCTTTGGCACGCAAACTAATGGTGATGCCCACTGACTATATTCTACCTTGGAGATAATAACTCTTTCCTCTAATTTGCGTAATTCCGACCTTACTTGATCTTGCAACGCATATGAAACATTATACGCTCTTTGGAAAACAGGTTGAGCATTTTCCTTTAACCTCACAGTAACTTCGAACCCCTGAATCGGACACTCATTGTCAGACTTTGAGAAAACACGAAGAAATTGATTTGCTAAATCTATTAACAATTTAGATCTAGATTCCTCTGGCGCTGAAACAAAGGTGTTACAATCAAATTCTACCGAAACTGGAGTTTTCCCCCACATCCAATCCGCTAAAAAAGACTCCCAACCGGATTTAAAAACACTTAGCCAATTTCTCCCTAGGATGGCCTGGCAGGATAATTGCTTTACAACAGCAAGAGGAAGACTAAAGTGAACATTGTTAATTTTTACATCCGCTTGAAAAAACTCGCAAACATCTAAATTGTGTCCATTCGCAGTGGCCAGTTTCTCGGAAAAAGGCAGTAATAACATTTCCAAACAAACTTTTAAATTTGACAAAAGACATTAACATAATTACACTACCTGTATCTACCAGGAATTTTACCAAACAATTATTAATGCCGATATTAATATATACGGCTTCCTGAGACTTACTATCCTTACAATTATTTACAATTTGGCATTTTACATAAACTACCTCTACCAGTAAGCCTCTCTCCTGATAATTTGACATTTTTTTACCTTTGTTCATGTTCAATTTCCTCCTGGATTGACAACAATCACTTATATGACCGATATGTTCACAATTATAACATGTCCAAGCTTTTGCTGGACAGAACTCTGGTTTGTGTTTGATGTAACAATAAAGGCATCTTTTAACTGGTTTACTTTGTGTGACCGGCGAACAACTTGGCGGCGGTAATGATACCGGTTTTCGCCTATGTATACTAGGACTTCTGTGATGGCTTGGTGACGACTGTGAATGTCCCTGCCGTTTTTTATCATAATTACTTGATGTAGTGATTGGTTCGACGACATCTCCAAATGGGATTGTTTGACGGTTTCAAATTCTTGGACGAGTCTGACTGTTTGATCCCATGTAAGCTCATCAGGCTAAGATAAAAGTTTCCTAAGTAACTGTTGGTTTACAATTCCTGAGATCAGGCGATCTCGCAGCGCTTGTTGAAGAAACTCTCCAAAACGACATTCCGACGAAAGTCTTCTTAGTATCGAAACGTATTGAGTTAAACATTCATTCTTGGCTTGCTGGCATGAATAAAACTTGTATCGTACTGCAATTAAACAGTTTTTTGGAGAATAAAAATTCCTTAAACTTTCTTTGCAGAACTCAAAAGAAACCTCTGACATTGACTTCGGAAATATAGAATCTTTCAACACTTTAAACAATTCATCCAGCAAAACCACACATAATAAGTTGACTCACTGACTTGTTGAATGTTAGCAAAAGAGAAATATATTTTCAATCTGTCCAAGTATGACATGATGTCCTCACAATCCTTATTATAAACCAGCACGGAATGGATGCATTCCCTGATCCAAGAGTGGTAGTGTCCACCCTAATGGACTCTTTGGTCTTGTTGACTTGCAACATTATTCATAATCAATTGTTTTTTCCACTAGAACTTAAGGTTACTGCCTTAGGAATTTGTTATAAGTTTATCTATCTTCCTTATGTCTTAACACTTCCTTGATGGATTGAGATCACTAGCCATTGAATAAGTCATCATGGTGGATAACAAAGAAAGATGTCGAAGGGGATCCCATTCTCGTCGCCAAATATGTTATGTTCCGGAGCTATAGTCACAACCAATTATATGTACCTCGGAGGAAGGTGATAACTTAGATGACTCTTTCGAATAGACAGACAAGGTCGATATAAACAAATAACAATTTATTATCTGGTCGCTATCACATTACAGACTTGGACTAGGACAGGAAGACTAAAAGCATGCACCCGGTAAGACAAAGACACTGACCCCCAACAACCGGTAGAGAGAGAGAGAGAGAGACGAACCCCCAGATGCCGTAGGCGAGGGTGACCACAAAGATACACGTGACCTTACCCTACATCACTTCCGGTTACGTGACCCGTGACATGCACACAAGAGTAAAGAAGACTTTACCGTACATATCAGTCGTGTTAGGGAGATGGTTGTCTTATGGAGGGTCAAATAGCATTATTTCTATGGGAAAAAATTTGGTTCCCATAAAATCGTGCTCATCATGTCAGATGGTCTTCTTATACAGGTGGTCGTGAAGTCAGTTTTCACTGTATTGTATATAAATAATAATGAACATTTTATGAAATATGTCATTCTAATATTAATTCCAATAATTCTTTGTTAATTATAAGGATAAATTAAAAAATTATTTTAATTTCTTCATGATATTTCTTAAAACTTTTAAATTTTAATTTGATATTTAAATATATGTATAATGCAGGATTTCTCAATAAAAGTTTCATGGAACCCTACATCCAGGTCCCCAGTATCATCTGGTTGCTAAGGGTTCCACAAGAGATCATGATTAAAAAAAACTAATATTTCTTGAACTTTGTACACAGTGCAAAAAGGAAAATACCTAAAGTTTCTTCTGTCTATATTACTGACTTGTATTAGAGTTGATATTCTTTGTGAGTAGTGTTTCCAGGCGAGAACTCCTTCCTGCAAGTTCCTGAGAATTTTTTCCGTTTTCCCGTTCCCGAATCCCGACAAACTTTTCTTGGGAAATCGGGAAAATCGGCTCCTAGAACCCAGTAATCCCTACAATGGGAAATAAAAGTACTACTCACAATGTATCTTTTAGAAATTTTTTTTATTTATCGCTATCTAAAGTTTTACACACCACTAGAAATATACGTGTGACACCAGAATCAAATAGCTCATAACTAGCTAATTTTAGCTCTTGTAAATCGAGCATATTTTATCGAGGAGAACAGAAAACAGTTTGTGTTTATACAGAAAAGTATTTATTTTCACAACCCAAGATTTGATTACAAAGTCATCTTCAGGTGAATTAACTAATGAAATCTAAGGTAGCTTTCCTTAATATGACATTATAGTCAAATCCTGGGCTGTGAAAATAAATATTTCTCTGTGTAAACACAAACTATTTCTGTTTTCCACAATAAATAGTTTCCATAAAGTAACTGCTGATACTATCAATCACATTTGATCAGTTTGTTTGCGGCTGACGATGTGATGTATACATTGTGTGATATACATAAAATCTCACTGTATACTATAAGTTTGATTAAATAAAATTTGCATTAATTACATTGTTTATATTTTGAGAAAACCTGAAATGTAACAGAAATCTAGTCAAAATGATATCATAGTGACCCTTGTTTAGCTCTTAGGGCAAGATATGCACTAATTGTGAAATTCCGGTCTATCTCCATTAAGGAAATTTTATTTACTCATTTTTTGCATCGACTTTTTATATATAGGAGTATCTCAAAACCTCTGAAAGATTGCGCTGGGTCCATGAACCTCGTTTGCCCCGTCTTCTCTATGACTTTTAATATTTACTGTTATAGCCATTATTACAGATGATCAACGAAAAATAAATACCCGGTAAATAAAGATTATTTCAGGAATTCTCTGGAAATACGATTTCCCGTTCTCGATTCCCAAAGGTTCCAAAATGTCAGGAATTTGGAAACACTATTTGTGAGAAGGGGATCTAAACAAAAAGGTAGGCTAATAAGTTGGTCAAAATAAACATATCCATAGAAAAAAATCATTCTCTACTCAAAAGAGTATTGACAGTTATTCTTAGATTCTCTGAGCATTAACAATTATTAGATTATTATATTTACAACTTACTAAAGATACTAATGTACAGTCATATGTAGATATAATAATTTTCATTTACACAGAAGTTTCAAGAGTTTCTCCAGGATAGAAAAGTGAGAAAGGTTGATATAATATACAAAATATGTGCTTATTAGCATTGTGACTGATAAAAATAAATAAAGATTTCTGCCATAAAAATACTAGTATATCTATTCAGGTATACTATAATATGTAATCATGATATATGTTGATAAGCATACTAAAAGTTCAAATGTAGTTCACAAGTAAAATACTAAACAGAAAACAAACTTTTAAATTAAATTCAGCTTTTTTTTAACATTCAATCATCTATAGTTTCATTAAATTATAGTGTAACATTTTGAATAAATAAAATAAAAAATATGCATAATCACATTAAACAGATTTAAAAATAAATTACTGGTAATCAATAAAATAGCAATTGTTAAATGTATAGAATGTAAATATATAATATAATGTAGCTTATTATATAAGTAAATAAAACTCGGCACTAAATAGCAAGTAAAAATTTATACTTGCTATTTAGTGCTGAGTTTTATTTACTTATTTAAAGAAAGTAAGCAAGTAGTTTCTTTAATTTACTGTAGCTTATTATTTTAATGTACTAATATATTGCCAGTTAGTTTATTTATTTTATATTTTTAAAGCTGTTTATTGCAATTATGCATATTATTTAAATTGCTAATTTAAATGAAATTGAAGATGAACTAAATTTTTGAAAGGTCTATTAATTTAAAAATTAAATTCGAGCAAGTGTTTTATTTAACAAAGTAAGGGTATATAATCAGTATACATAATTCTACTGATAACCTTTGAGTTGCAATTCTCTCATTAGTTAGGTTTGAACAGTTTCAAATCCAATTAAATATTGAAAAAAATAAATAAAGTATCATCTTATTTCCTGTAAAACTCCTAGGGCATCTTCAGATATACAGTATTGAACTATTATAGTGTAAACATTATAAAATTATTATTATTATTTTTGAATATCTATAGTAATTTTAAATGAACATTACTTCATTGCTGTTTTGAATATTTTTTCATAGCTCTCAAAAAAATCATTCCTAATGATTTCTAATTTTTAATTGTTTCAATAATTGAGATTTTGATCACTTGTGTTGCTTGCTAAAATTTGATAATTTTTTTAGTTGTTATTTATTTATCAAAATTCAATTTAGGAAATTTAAGTATTTCCAACATTTCATTTAAGATACTATTATTTTCTTTCTTGCTAATAATATTGGCATGAGCCATTAATTAATTGCCAGTTTTTTGGTGTTATTAAAGCATATAACTTTAAGTACAGTATATCTGCAAAGGTATGAATATATATGCAAAATGTTTTGCATATATATTCTATGAAATATATATGCAAAACATTGCATAGAATAAATGATTCTCTTCAAAACTGACATGTAATGACAGTTTGAATAAAATTTATTTGATGATTCAGTAAAATTTTGTGTAATATCTATTTTTTTAGGTTAAATTTTGTGTAAGGGGTTAGATTAGAGCGTGTAAGTAATTTACGGCTTGAAACGTCAAGGTTGTTTTGGCAATGCTGTGTAAAGTAGCGTCCCGGTTCTATTACTGTCTTTGCGTGCCTGAAGAGGATGTGTAGCACATCGAAAACGTTTGCTTGTATTTAAGCTAATAAATTTAGTTTGATACTTTACTGCAAGAAGTGCTGTGTTTTCATTTATTTAAGTAGTCTTAGTTGAAGCAGTTTAATAGTTTTGGTAATATCTATGTTTAGCATTTAAGTTAATATATATTCTAATGAAATAAACTTGATGTTGTCTGTTAAGTCAAGAGGCATAAATCCAGAACATTTCATAGTGTTTAATATGAATTTCTGAAATTTTCTAGATATATAGTCATACTATTGTTCTGCATTCTATTGATATATTTAAAAAAAAATTACCGGTAAATAAGAAAAATTTTAATCCAGTACAAAAATGTTTATAACCTCAGTTTATATCAACTGTAGTCCATAAACATTTCTGTACTGTGTTAAAATTTTTCCTATTTAATTTTTTTTTATTTTTAGTCATATACTGTATTATTATATATTATATAGTATTTATTAAGAATTTATATTGATATATTTAAAAAAAAATTACTGGTAAATAAGAAAAATTTTAATCCAGTACAAAAATGTTTATAACCTCAGTTTATATCAACTGTAGTCCATAAACATTTCTGTACTGTGTTAACCTGTTTATGAAGTATTAATTTAGAAGACATTATTTGTATGGGCAAATATAATTTATAGTAAAATTTTAATTTATAAACTTTTCTCCTGTATTTTGTGTAATAAAATTCAAATTAACAAAAATTAAAAAAATTGGATAATGATCATCTTGCTAACATAGAAATATGTAAAGTATAAATCATATCATAAAACACTACAGAATTGTGTTTTGCATATAACAATTGTAATTTTTTGAAATAATTTAAACATCAATAATTATTTTATTTTTTTCTAAACATTAAATATATGATATATTTGTATTTTACAAAATTTAATTTAAATCTGAATAAAACATCTGCTAAATCCTTTTGTCAACTTTTTACAATATTTTTTATATTGAAGTTGTTTTTATATTTTGTACAGTATTTGTATTTTACAAAATTTAATTTAAATCTGAATAAAACATCTGTTAAATCCTTTTGTCAACTTTTTACAATATTTTTTATATTGAAGTTGTTTTTATATTTTGTCTTCTTTATGCATGATGAAGCATTCAATAGTATATTATACCATTAGTTTTTTTTAATATTTGCACCGAATTAAAATTATTATTACATTCTCACAAAGAATATTTTATGAAATTACCGAATTATGGCAGGTATAGAGTTTTATTAGGAATATTCTTTCTTTCTAGGTTTTATGCTGCTTTCCAATCAGAGGTTACTAAACAGCAAGGCAATAACCATGGGATTTCCACTCAATGGTTAGCCAACAAATAAAAGATGGGGATCAATAGATCAGTTTTGGATTCCCTGCAAAAAAAATCTGGAGTTATAGGATTCAGATTTGATCCTGCATCCTCCAGATGAAAAATTGTCCAGTATAGTTTCATAAAGCCAATTGGCCGACTTATTTATGGCTTTCACTAAGTAAATTTTCTTTTAGGTTACATTATGATAACTAACAGTAATTATTGAACTAATTTTATTGTTTTTGCAATTATGTGGCATTATAATTTTTTCCATTTAAATTAATTATAATTTTTGTTTCCAATTTATGCATATATGATTTATAAACATTTTCAAAGAATGTATCACACTTGTAAATCAGTAAATCGGGATAAGAATATACTCTATTAATAAAAGTTTCTAATATTGTCATGTATTTCTAATGCTTATGTTCACTTCATTAATTTCCACTTTGTAAAATCTCTTAGAAAATTCCTGATTAAGTGTGCAATGTGATAGCATTTACATCAGCTATACTATTGTACAGTACAGTACTATATTTATAAATTATCTCAATCCTAATGGTAGAATAAGATGTTTAAAAATAGCATCAACTTGAAAATTTGTAGGATCAAATGCAAATTTTATATGCTGGGTCTTTTTAATAAATATGGGGCTACTATGATTATATTGACATTTATGAAAATGGATTTCATTGCTCTTGTCTAGTCAGTTCTGTCTAGTCATCTTGAAAATACATTATGTAAAGATAATGTTGTTAAGTTTCTTTTTTATTATAATAAAAAGAGACTTTTTTATAATAATCCTGCTTATAAGTTTGTAGTTTTATAATAATATTAAAATCTGCAAACCAGAATGTTATATTAGAATTAATGATAAATGACTGTATGAAGACATATTTATGTTGATGCTAAATGATATCCTGTATTATAATCTTAAATATCTTTTAGTTTTTAATGAAAATTGGCACAAACACATATGCTTTATAAATACAATTTCTTCTTAGTACAGAATTATTAAGAAGAAGAATAGGCAGTTTCCTTTGGAACCAGAAATTTTAGAAACCCAGTTTTATGTAGTTTGTAATTTTCATAAATAGAATTGTAATGCCAATGTTGTATTTTCGTTTCAATTAATAATAAAAAGTCGAATAAATAGAATTGTAATGAATTGTAATAATTGTAATCATAAATAGAATTGTAATGCCAATGTTGTATTTTCGTTTCAATTAATAATAAAAAGTCAAAAATCAATATTTGCCTGAATAAAAAGAGATGCAACAAAGTTTGAATATGAGGCCTTTTCTTAAAATTCTGCCTCCAAATAAGGACTATTGATTGAACTAATTACCGTAGTAATATTTTACATTTGAATCTCTAAAATAAATGTTCAACTATAAATATAAATGGAAGTTCTACTAACATATTAAATGTTACATAGTTTTATGATACATTTGTTGTTAGACAAATTTGCTTATTTATTATGTGGATTTTTAAATTCAAAAATTGTATAAAAATTACCATATACAGCTAAAGTTTTGGACATTCTGCAACTAATCCGAGTAAAGAAGAAAAACCAAGCACTATGCAGAAATAAAACCTTTATTTCCTAAAGGAACATTTTCGACCATTCCCCACTGGTCTTCTTCAGCTAATGTCAACCCCTATACAGAGAGCTGGGAAATTTCTCCAGGTTTGTTTACTCGTGTCACTGATCACCCGTGTTTTCTGACCTATGTAAACAAACCTGGAGAAATCTCCCAGCTCTGTGTATAGGGGTTGACATTAGCTGAAGAAGACCAGTAGGGAATGGTCGAAAACGTTCCTTTAGGAAATAAAGGTTTTATTTCTGCATAGTGCTTGGTTCGTGCCACTGATCACCCGTGTTTTCTGACCTATGTAAACAAACCTGGAGAAATCTCCCGGCTCTGTGTATAGGGGTTAACATTAGCTGAAGAAGACCAGTAGGGAATGGTCAAAAACGTTCCTTTAGGAAATAAAGGTTTTATTTCTGCATAGTGCTTGGTTTTTCTTCTTTACCGTATACAGCTTTTGAATTTTTAAATATCTGCATAATAGCTTTACTATTAAAATAAATCATTTAATGCAATGTATTAAATTAAAATTTTTAAAGATAAAAATGAGAAGTTTTTTAATTTTCTTGTGTAAGAAGGTTATATAGAATAAATTTTATTTCTAATTTTCTTAATACATTCTGTAAAATCTCTAATGATATTTTTCTTTAACAAAATAATAGTGATCCTTTAAGATTTATATTGTCATAATGCAAGTGAACTTGAAATGTGTTCAGTCTCATCTAGAAAAACAATTTAATTTCACAAAAACAATTCTCATTTTTTTCACAAAATAATTCTCTGTAAACTTATTTAATAACTGTTTGTTTCTCAACTCATACAGAATTGAGTTGAGAAACAAACAGAACTATTAGATAGAGAAATTCTATCTAATAGTAGACTAAAACAAATTATTTTTTCCTTGGAGGTTATAGTTCAAATATCTCCTCTGAGCTGATAAAATAAATTATTTTTTCAAGACAGTTATATAAACAGTGACTGGAGTGTTCAATAAGGTTAGTAGATTGAGAAATCAATCTACTAACCTTATTGTCTTTTCATAGCTAGAGAATTCAGTCTGAAGAACCAATGAAAGAAGTTCTCAAACAAAAACTTCAATGAGCAATTCTTCTCTATCAAAACGAGTTCGAAATTGATTTATAGCCTTCTTATGACTTTCTCCACCTGGAGGAAAAATTTTCTAAAAGTCTTCCATGGAAGTTCCTTTTTCCATGGCTTGGTACAAATAAACAAACTTATCATGAGCATCTAAATCGGGATCTTTATTGATTTTTTTGTAATTGTCCCCAAAATCTTAACCAGTTCTTGACATTGCATCAAAATTGGGCAGTTTTATTTTTGGATAGTGTAACATTGTATTATGAAAAATCAATTCAGTACTCATAAGAAACTCTCTTCTCTTTGATTCAAGCAGACTGGACAATTTATTTTCTAAAACCATCCATTTATGTCATCAAAATTGGGCAATTTTATTTTTGGATAGTATAACATTGTATTATGAAAAATCAATTCAGTACTCATAAGAGACTCTCTTCTCTTTGATTCAAGCAGACTGGACAATTTATTTTCTAAAACCATCCATTTATCAATATAAGCTGACTCATTCATTTCCCAGTCAGTCAAATCTTCTTGTTCACTTTCTTCAGAAAGTGATTATCTAATTTGTTCTTCAAACTCTATCATTAGCTTCACTTTTTTTCTCTCACTCCTAATTTCTCAATTTTTTCAGTCTTCTTATAAGACATCTTCCCTTTCAAATTCATTACATGTTATAAATATCTTTTTTATATTTTTCTAGACAATTTATTCATATTGGAAAAGTATTATTAAGTCAAATTTCTTTTCAAACTATATCCTTTTGTGGAACCAGTTGTTTAGTCTTGTCTAGAAAAATAATTTAATTCTCACAAAATAATTCTCTGCAAATTTAATAACTCTTTTTTCAACTTATACAGAACTCTAAATTAACAGCATACAAGCAATTCTTCTCCTTTTATGGAAATTATTCTCCATATAAACAGGAGAAGAATAATTTAAATTTCCCCTCCAAACTGATAAAACAAATTATTTTTTTTCAAGATGGTTATATAAACAGCAATCAGAATTTCCCCTCACAAATTGCTTTCTTATATGGAAATTATTCTCCATATAAAAAGGAGAAGAATAATTTAAATTTCCCCTCCAAACTGATAAAACAAATAATTTTTTTTCAAGATGGTTATATAAACAGCAATCAGAATTTCCCCTCACAAATTGCTTTCTAAACATTAAGGAATTTGTGATAATATGATTTTGGAGAAAATTCTACTGTTTGAGTTTTAATTTTAATTTTACTGAATAAAATATATTTATAGTAATATGGTTTAACAACAAGTAGCTTGAGTCATTTTGTTTTATTGTTTGTTAAGAGCTAAGTTCTTTGAATTTTTTTATAGTGAAATATATTTATAGTAATATGTTTTACTATAAAAAATTCAAAGAACTATGCTCTTAACAGTAATAAAGCTAAAAAGCAATTCCATATCTTCATTGACAACTAATAGTGAAATTTCTTTGCCCATTTTATGAATCTTTCCAAAGCAACTCAAGCTATTTGTTTCATGAACTTAATAATTTTTTGCCATTAAATGTTCTATTATAGGAGTATTTTAGTGCTCATTTGCCTCCTCTTCAGCTACACATCAACAATGAACATTAGCAGAAAATGTAGTGGTATGTCCTGCATAAACAAACATTATGGCTGCTGGATTGGCTGCATGGAAAAGCTTTGGCTTTCCATTCTGGAGGACTTGGGTTCAAGTCTTGGGTCCCACCCCTTGAAAATGTTTATCATGGGGTCCAAACCCCATGATAAACTTTTTCGCAGAGGTGAGCAGTCTGTGGAAGGGCTTGTTTTCCACATTTAGTATTCTTCTAGAATGGAAACTGGTGTCATCTGTCGACAAAAAAAAAACAAAACATTATGTAATTCAAGGATAAATTTTCTGATCAGTGCTTATGAATTTCTGATGGAGAACCATAAAGTTAAATCAAAACTTGAGTTATTATTAATCATTTTAAATATTTAATTATTCTGATAAGAAGCAAAGTATATAAGAAATACATTACTATTTTAAATAACTATGACAATATTTTAAGTTTAAAAACATTTAAAATTTCAAGAAAGAAGAATAATACATTGTCATAGTCATATGATTTTAAATAATATTTAAAATTTTTGAAAAAATTTTAAATATCATTTTTATGTATTATCTTTCTTTCTTGGAAGTTTGAATTGCATAATATTTATTTCACAGAAACACTCCTATTTCTGTTAGAGAATAGCAAATGTTATCAGTTAGAGATGCAAAATGAGACTGAAAGCATTCTTGTATAGTAATTTTTTGCCATTAAAGCTCGTATAAGTTTGAAATTATTTTATATTTACAATTGCTACCTTATGGAATTTTTAATTACAAATAAAATTATTGCTCTTTTTAAATTTGTATTTTAATAAGAACATACTGTGCAAGTGCTCCTCATATTACAAACTTAATTCATACATAAGTTTTGTTTGTAAATGGACCAATTAGAGGTTTCTTATTTTATAAGATTAAATAAAACACTCCAATTATAAAGCGAGAATATTTTTGTGTAATCTCTGATATGTTGAAATACTGTTGTAATATATTAAATAATTGTATAATTTTATATTATATTTATTGCAGCAGCATTCTCCTAGTATAAAATTTAAAATTCTTAGACTTTTTCAAATTTTTTGAAATTTGAAAATGAAATTACACATTTGTAAATATGAAAGTTTGTAATATTTATAACTAGACAACACCTATTTGAGATTATATTCATGAAATTAATAATAATTATAAATTGATAATAAATGAAAAATATTTTTATATCAAATTTAATCCAAATAATTAAAAATATGTATAAAGTATTATGTTTCTATAGCATAGATGAATCAAACTATAACAACTTTTGTTAAAAATTGAAATAGAAAAAATTTGTCAATGCATCAATAAATTAATTTTATGAATCAAATATAATTACATAGAAAATTTTTAAATTTATTTTTCACTTTAATTTTTTAAATTTTAACTTTAAAATAAATATAGAAAAATTTCCACAATATCTGAGAGTAAACTTTTATATCTGTCAAAATTCTCTTATAGCAATAAAAGAAATTTACTTTTTACATTATTTATTATTTATAATTTTAGAAAAATACAGATCAATTATTTTTATAATGCAGTAAAATTTATCAAAATTATGTATTATTTAGTATCATAACAACAGTTACAGATGATATTCTTATAAGTGAAACTTAAATGTTGAATTGTGAGACCGTCGAATTGCGAGGCACCACTGTATTATTTCTACATAATATTCACAATTTGAAAGATGGTTTATAATTCAATCAAAATATCAAAATAATGTAATGGCAGCTTGAATATATAAATATTTTGGAATATTGTAGTTCATCAAAAGCTAAAAAAAGAGCAAGTTTTCTATTGAAGTGCAGAACACTGCTTTAAAGGAATTATATTAGATGTTATTTATTGTTTAAATTTTCAAGTTCAGCTGCTCATAAAATAAACATAAATAATTCAATAAGCACCTTAAACAGGAAAATAAAAATTTATTATTAGTGAAGATATAGTTTAATTATTATAGTTAATAAATTTTAACTTTTACTGCTTATTGAATTATTTGTGCCTATAAATAATTTAGTAGACTATAGTTTTCAATTGTAAATTGATTTTAAAGATAAGTTATTCAGATTTTAATCAGTATTTTTCAACCAATGAACTTTTCTTCATTAACCAAATAACCAAACTAAAACAGCCAAACTTCCTCTGGCAGATAAAGTTGTTATATATTGTTATGAAGTTTATTTTCATTGTCAGTGTTTTGTAAAATGTTTTATTAGAAATGATCACTATTTCATATTTTAATGAAAAATGATGAAAATTTGTTTTAATATTTGTAATAACAAATTTCATGATATATTCAGTTCATCTCTACATACATGAAATGTAGTACAGTATTTAATATATAATGATTCATCCTACTATTAATATACTTGAAATCAATTGAAGCACAAACATAGATTAAAAACTCCTACATTTGTGCTTCAATTGATTTCCAATATTGTAATATTTATAATTATTGTAGCATAATGGATATTTTAATCTGTTTCATTATTATTATAAAGGCATCAAAAATTGTTGATAATATTTGCTTAGATTATCAAATATATGAAAGAGATTACTTAAAAATAATAATTATTTTTATTAACATATCAAATATAAATTCAGAAACAAACAATATTTTAAATTATTTGAAAAATTAAAATTTATGAGAATTCTTCAAATAATTTAAATAATAATTTCTTGAAACATTTTTAAAAGTTTAAAAAGAAATAATAATGATTGATAATATTTGTGAAATATTTATGAGGAATTTATAATTTTGAAAAAAATATTTATAAAATATTGGATAATAAAATTTTATTGTTAAATTAGTATTT
>AYEL01088002.1:0-11791 GCA_000484575.1 Olivierus martensii
CCCCTAAAAATTCAACCACTGAAGATACTGAACTGAAACTTGGGATACAACCATCAAAGACCATATAGAACCTTCATACCAAGTTTCATCAAATTTGGAGATGGTCGAGTGGGGACACTTTTCAATATTGATCCCTTTGACATGGAATGACCCATATCTCATACACGAACCAAATGATACACCTCCCTTTCTTACATAAGGCATCACTTTCATGAAACCCAAGAGCACAAACACTGGAAACCCATTAGAATACTGATCAATCACATGTCTACCAACACTATACAAAGTTTTGACATCTTGTATCACCAACAAAATATACACACACATCGAAGAAAACAACCTTCTCACAGAACAACAGAAAGGTTGCCGTAGAAGTCACATGGGGTGCAAATTATCACCAACAAAATATATGCACACATCGAAGAAAACAACATTCTCACTCTCATGTCTCACCAACAAAATATACACACACATCAAAGAAAACAACATTCTCACAGAACAGAAAGGCTGCCATAGAAATCACATGGGGATGCAAAGAGCAGCTGATCATCGACACAACAATACTAAAACAAGTAAGGTGCAAAGAGCAGCTGATCATCGACACAACAATACTAAAACAAGTACACAGACAATACAGACACTTACATGCAGCTTACATAGATTACAAAAAGCCATTCGATAGCATACCACTTTCATGGCTCACACAGACACTACAAATATACAAAATCAATACCAAATACATCACATTCCTCAACATAATGTAACACTGGAGAACAATACTACACATTACCATAAATAAAAAACATGTAGCCACAGAACCCATACATATTAGACGTGGTATTTTTCAGGGCTATTCCCTTGAGCCCAGTCTGGTTCTGCCTCGCCCTAAATCCACTCTCCAACAAACTGAACACATTGAACTGTGGCTACGACATTAGACAAAACCGTACATACTATCTCACACACACACACACACACACACACACACACACACACTTTTTACATGGATGACATTAAACTGCATGCCTCAACACAAACACAATTACAACAGCTGTTACAAATCACACACACACATTTTCAAAAGACATATGTATTAACTGTTAGGATCTGTTTATCACATTTATTAAAATAAATGGGCTACATCTGGCCACCAAAATACGGGCATGAAGACAGCACATCATCCTTCAGTTTCAAGGTAGCGCCGAAATACTGTAGGTACTATTCATTGTAAATATCAAATTAAAATCGACATCATCACTAAAACATAGATGATTAATAAAATTACGATTTCATTTTTCTACATTTAAGCAAAAATATAAAAATAAAATAAAATCGATAATAAAGAAAAATTCGACATTCATTTCCGCCAATACTATGAGAGATTCTGAAATGAAAGTTGTTAAGAAGCTATACAATACCACAGCGACGATAAATATTTTGTCGACATCCTATGTGCAGTTTTTCTCTAGCCCCCGCGAAATTCTAATACCTATACCGCCGACAACATTCGGTTTCCGATTTAGCTCATACAACTCGAATATAAAACTGAAAGCATAATGATTACTGTTTTTTGCAACATATACAAGTCCCATCTATGCCAGAAATTGCATCGAGATACTAGGCGTATTCGGCAATTCAGAATTCTTAAGAAATCTGAACAATGATCGTTCGGCATTGAGTTCTGACGTATATCTGACTGAAGTGCCGCGTTCGGCAAATCGACAACTGACGAGTTCTGAACTCAGATAGTCAGATCTTCGTCAGTCATCTCTGTAGTTTCTGACATTGGTCTGAGCAACATGGCGGCGCCCATGAGATATATGAAATTAAAATGAAAGTGATGACGTTTTTCAACTCTAACCTTCAGAGGAGCAAAACCGTATAGACCAACTGAAGGAAAGATATCTCGTTACATAAGTAGACATTATCAATAAGAGAATTCGTGTGTGTTTATCGGTTGAAAAATATGCTCACGTTGCTTCTCCTAAAGTTGCTTCGCTATTATTATTAATTGATTAATAAATAATAAAGAATTTCTTTATGTCGTAGTTAATTTGTTTTATTGATAATTATTTCAATAAATGGTATTTATATTGAGGATGATAGCCACTAATCCAGTGTAAAATTTTTTTAATTCGATATTACTATGCATGTAAAGCATTGTAATGTGGGTGATAACTTGTATTAATTTATCACTTCGTCCGCCATGTTGGTCAGTAGAGAAGCAGACATATGCGTTCGGCAAATGCCAAGTCAGATGAGTCAGACGAAACTCAGAAGTCACGTAATTTATTTAGGTATCTAGTCAGATTGATTTGAATTGCCGAATGCGCCTACTATGTTAAGTTACAAAATTAAATGCCGGATAATATTTTTTAGTTGTGTTGTATGTTGATAGATGGCAGTGCAGAAAATTTGGTTGGTTTCATCCAAGGAAGTTTTATACACAGATTACTAATCTGTGGTTTTATAATAGTCTGTATAAGTTTAACATAGTCTGTAAAAACTTCCTTGGTTTCAGGAAGGATGTTTGAGTTTCATTGATCAAACACAAGTACGTGACTTGGTTGTAGTCATCGATGGTTATAGTAAATGTTTATTCAATAGATCAGGAGTTGGCAAACTGCGGCATGGGAGCCACATGCCACTCTTTGGGTACATGTTGCTCTGAAGGAAAATTGAAAATGAATCTATCACAGTTTCATTTATAAAATTTTTAAAGAATTTTATTCACATAATATTGATTACATTTGGAGGTCCAAATTTGTACCTCTTGGTACTGAAATAGAACAACTGGAAGAAGAAAAATGTAGTCTGATTCCATAGCTCAAGCAGACTGCTATAAATGACTTACAGAAGGCAGACTCAATGAGCACCGGCTCTAGGGGTGTCGGTATCCCGATGCAGCTTTCTTGTAACATTTAGTCCGCGCCGTTGCAATATTAAGAAAATGATAATTTTGCCAGTCTGCTTTCGAAGGCGTCCCGATGCGCAGCATCGTCTGCTTATCGGGTTAAGCCAGCTCCGCTCAATGATTTTCAATACTTGGAATAATCTTCCGGACTCATATCACGAGTTGAAAAAATTTGCATACGGTATTCTCGGTATCTTCGAGTCTACAAATTTGCGTGAGCAATCTTTTCTAACATGAATTTCATTAAATGTTAATTGAGGAGCCAAATTACTGATGTTAACTTGAAATCGTGCCTTAAATTAAAAATGATTAGCTCCAAACCGAATATACAGAAACTTTCTAAGAAAATGCAGGCTCATTGCTCACACTGATTAAAATCAATGAGAGGAATTTTTGAGAGATTTTTATTTTTTTTTTTCTTCATTAAATATAATATTACTTTAATTATATCTTTAACAAGTTATAATTCCTCGATGCAGCTTTCTTGTAACATTTAGTCAGCGCCGTTGCAATATTAAGAAAATGATAATTTTGCCAGCCTGCTTTCGAAGGCGTCCCGATGCGCAGCATCGTCTGCTTATCGGGTTAAGCCAGCTCCGCTCAATGATTTTCAATACTTGGAATAATCTTCCGGACTCATATCACGAGTTGAAAAAATTTGCATACGGTATTCTCGGTATCTTCGAGTCTACAAATTTGCGTGAGCAATCTTTTCTAACATGAATTTCATTAAATGTTAATTGAGGAGCCAAATTACTGATGCTAACTTGAAATCGTGCCTTAAATTAAAAATGATTAGCTCCAAACCGAATATACAGAAACTTTCTAAGAAAATGCAAGCTCATTGCTCACACTGATTAAAATCGATGAGAGGAAATTTTGAGAGATTTTTTTGAGTTTTTTCTTCATTTAATATAATATTACTTTAATTATATCAGTTTTAATTATATAATTTTAAAGTTTTCTTATTTGTAAAAATATATGGCTCTCGAATAATTTTTAAATTCTTGAGAGAGAGAGGTTTGGCTCTTCCGTCTCAAAAGTTTGTCGACCCATGCAAGTCAATAGAATTTGTTAGTTATCAGTTATAACAAAAATTATACATATATATAACCTTTCAAAGAAGATAAAATCTATATAAGAGACGAAAACAAGACAATGTTTATACAGTACCAATAAACCAAATAAGCCGTGGCAGTGTATCTGTCTGTGTGGAAGTCCAATTACGTTCGACCATAAACAATTATCCGGCCTTTGCAAAAAAATAGTCTCGGGCCGCACATAAAATATATTAATTCCCTGCAAGTCAATAGAATTTGTTAGTTATCAGTTATCGTAAAAATTATACATATATATAACCTTTTAAAGAAGATAAAATCTATATAAGAGACGAAAACAAAACAATGTTTATACAGTACCAATAAACCAAATAAGTCGTGGCAGTGTATCTGTCTGTGTGGAAGTCCAATTACGTTCGACCACAAACAATTATCCGGCCTTTGCAAAAAAATAGTCTCGGGCCGCACATAAAATATATTAATTCTAACGATAATTGTTAAACAAAAACCGTAATAATGTATATCATCTTATATCCACCATGACAAATAAGCAAAAATATCGTATCATAATACTCTATGACTTCTTTTCACTCAAAACTTTTTAAAAAGTATTGAGCGTGTCAAGAAGTTTTAATCACTGAAATAAATATTTTAGAAAATCATCTTATATCCACCATGACAAATAAGCAAAAATGTCATAGCATAATACTCTATGGCTTCTTTTCACTCAAAAATTTTTAAAAAGTATTGAGCGTGTCAAGAAGTTTTAATCACTGAAATAAATATTTTAGAAAATGGAAACAGGATATATATATATATATAGATATTTAAATAATAAAAACTTCATAATTTCATTAAGTAAATAAATATACTGTATCAATATTTTAAAGAAGTTTACAATTTTATGTTGGGCCGCATTCATTACTGCACTGGGCCGCGGATTTGGTCAGCCCCGATGTAAATTACCTTCTGATGACGTCAGTCCACATCAAAATATGCAGTTGGCCCTCAGTCATTTTCCGAAAATTTTGCCTTCACCCAATAATTTGCAGTTTTTTTTAGAAAAATCACGAAATAGGAGGATACTAAGCTTTTTCTAAAGAGCGCATCTGTTGGCCAAGAATTCAAAGAAGGGTCACGTGTTAAAAGCAAGCCAGTTCTATTGGTTGATAAGCTTCGAATCATCACTATATAAATCAGCAGTATGAACATCGGCAATACCTGTTTCACTTAACCTGCTCTACTAGATAGTAATCATCGGAGGAAAAAGCTCGAGCTATAGCCTCCATATTATTAAGTGAAGAAGAATCGGCAATACCCTGGAGTTCGAGATTACCTTCGAGAGTGTTGGCGCGAAGAAGTGAAGGAAGGAACTAACAACTTCGTTTAGAGGTGATTTCGTTGTTTTTCTCAACCCACTCGAGTGTCTTCTCTTCGAGAGTGGGTTTGTTCGTTATTTGGTTCTAGTTTTTGTGGACAGGTCGTCCAACCTTTATTTGTCTGGTTTGGTTAGTCCGGTATTTCCCGTCACTACTACGACACTTTGGCGGGGAACTTTCCTAATCTAGCGGGGATGTCTCCTCCCGCTCTCGGCCCGGAGAAAAGTTTACCTCGGGGACAGACCTCTCGTCGTTTCGAATCCGCGGCGAATAGTCCGCAGCCGAAACTCTCTCTTTCTGCCGTCAGCAAGGCTTCATTCCCCGCCCCTTCGCCTTCTTTGTTACTAGCAAAGATGGCGGGTCATTCCCGAAGTCTTCTCCATCGGTCCTGTATAGACACTTGCAATCGGCTCTTTCACTCTCCTCGCAACTCGAGGATGTGCGATTTTCTCGATCTGGGTATCTTATCCTTAAAACCTCCGAATACGATTGCGCCGCAGAAATTATAAACCTGACAGCTCTCGGCTCCGTTCCGATAGCTGTCAGGTTCGCCTCCGACTCTGTACGTTCGGTTTCAAGAAAAACTCACGGTATATTATTGTTATTACATATAAACGTAGTAAAAAATTATATAATTTTTTTATTTATGTTGTTTTGGGTCTCTGGAACAAACTAATCAAATTTCCATAAAAATCTATGGTAAATCGATGATTGGTTAACAAACAATTCAGATAACGAACATTGTCTTGGAATGGATTACAATGATCGGTTAATGAACAATTCAGATAACGAACATTGTCTTGGAATGGATTATGTTCATTACCCAATCATCCACTGTACATCAAAAGCTTGCAACCAAACACAAATTAATAAATACTCACACCATACTACAAATACATATCAGACACAATCCTAGAAATTTGATACGTAAGATGTATTATGACAGAACAATCCTAATAGACAAAATCATACACCACAACAGACCAGACATCATTTTCATAGACAAGCAAAAAAAGTTATCTACATTATAGACATCTCAATACCAGACATACACAACATCCAGGATGCATTCACCCAAAATTTAGCAAATACACAGAACTCTCACAAGAAATTAAGTGTCTCTGGGGAATGCAAAAGGTAGTCACAGTACCCATCATTCTCTCCTCCACAGGAGTAATCCCTCACACACTAAAGTCTCAATACATTAGATCTACATCCCAAGAGATACGTAACACTACAAAAAGCATCACTACTCAATACATGCAACATAGTAAGAAAGTTTCTCAGCACTGATACAGACAATTAGTTAACACACAATTAAGTTTCACAAGTAGTTATGTCTTGACTCGAATCCGACATGGCACTTTGCCCTGAAGTTACTCCGTGCACGCATTGCTACATCACAAATAAATAACAACATATTGTAGAAGTTAACCATATTTTGTAACTCTAAAATAAATAATAATAGGAAAGGTAATTGCTAGGAAATGAAAATAAATTTTAAAAGGAAATTTTCTGTTATGCCTAGTATTCAAGGTATTGCTATTCAAATAGTGAGTTAAAAGACAGAAAAGTGAAATAAAATTATACAAAAACATTTTACAGAGAGAGAAAATCCCGTCAACCCAAATGCCAAAAATCTGATTGAATCATAAATCAATGTTTCAATAAATTCAAATTAATCAGAAATATTGGATTGGCTACACAGAAGTGTGCTAGGACTAAAGGTTTGAAGGCTAGTATATTTTCAGATTTATTCAGAGATTTTGGCCCAATCATCTTTCAACCTTATATTATGTGTGGCCAGCCTATGATGAGCTGTGGATTGTCTTGTTATTTTTTAAATGGATTCAGCAGTGTAATTTATCAACCTATCAAAAATAGAAAGAATTGTTATATTTTCATTGGATTCATATTTTATTTCCTGAACAGAAAAAATCAACAATAAATAGCATTAAAAACTGTAACAAACACCAAAACATTTTTGGTTATATTATAACCAATATCATTGGTACCTCGCAATTCGATGTTCTCCAATTCGACAGTTGAGTTTCGCGGGATAGTGCTTGCACATGCATGGAATTGTGTGATGCCATTTGTTATTGTCAGTTTTTGTTGGGGTGCTTTGGTGTTTGCCTATGTTGTTAGTTTTAATTTTCAATTCTGCATTTTTCAGAAAGTAAAAGATTTGTTCATCTGTAGTTATTATTTTCTTAAGTGAAATTTAGGGATGGATTCAGAGAGAAGTGAACAGAGGAATAATTCTGGAAATAAAAGCACTTGATTGAGCATAGATAAAGTGCAGAAAAGTAGAACAATTACAGATGTAGCTCAAAAGTATGGCATTCATAGGACAACTTGCCAACATTTTGCAACAAAGAGATTACGGGTGCTAGGGTGTCTGCTGGAGCAATGAACATTTCTGACAATAACAAATCTTTAATCAATGAAGAGATGAAAAAAGCTGTTTTTCATCTGAATTAGATCAAGACAGATGAAAGGAGATCCAACAACTCAGGCAATGATGTATGAGAAGGCTAGGTTAATTTTCAAAGAACTGCAGAAGAAAACTCCATGATGTTCTTCAGATCAAACTGAGGAATGTAAAGCAAATCAAGGATAGTTTCACAGATTCAAAGGTAAAACAGAATAAAGAAGATTATTTCAACATAACTGACTGTTGAAATGCACTGTTTTATACAAATACAGTCAATATGACTGTATTGTGTATAAAACAGTGCATTTTGTAATTTAGTGTATTATAGAATAATAAAATACATAGTATTTTATTATTGTATAACACACTAAATTAATAACAGTATTTTATTATTACATAAAAAATATATTTATCTCTCTCACCTCATCTATTAGGGGAATGGGATGGGGATCTGACAATGAATTAATCTATTTTCCATAGTCTTATATGGGAAATATTATCATGCAAGTTGACATTAGTTTGGTGATGGATTAGTGTCGAATTGCGAAGTACTACTGTACATTGAATGACAGAATTACATAGCAAAGTTAATACAAGGTTTAAAATTCATATTTCAAATAGAATGAATGTATATAAGAGACATATTTATTATTATTATTTGTTATAGTACATCAATGTGGGCATGGAGTATCTCTGGGACAAAGTGCTATGTCAGACACGAGTCAAAACATAGCTACTTGTGATGTTTAATTGTGAGTTAACTAACTGTCTGTGTCAGTGATGAGAAACTTTCTTACTATATTGCATGTATTGAGTAGTGATGCTTTTTGTAGTGTTATGTATGTCTTGAGATGAGGATCTAATGTTTTGAGGCTTTTGTGTAGTGTGTGAGGGATTACTCCTGTGGAGGAGAGAATGATGGGTACTATGACTACCTTTTGCATTCTGCAAAGACACTTAATATCTTGTGAAAGTTCTGTGTACTTGCTAATTTTTTGGATGAATGCATCCTGGATGTTGATATAAAGTTAAAACAGCACTTTAAGCAAGTTATTCTTAGATTTATTAATCAATAAAAACGTTTTCAGACCTGATTAGGGTCCATCTTCAGTTCTACAGTACTCAAGAAGATAGAATGCCTTCTTGAGTACTGTAGAACTGAAGATGGACCCTAATCAGGTCTGAAAACGTTTTTCTTGATTAATAAATCTAAGAATAACTTGCTTAAAGTGCTATTTTAACTTTATATCAACATCCAGGATGCATTCATCCAAAAAATTAGCAAGTACACAGAACTTTCACAAGATATTAAGTGTCTTTGCAGAATGCAAAAGGTAGTCATAGTACCCATCATTCTCTCCTCCACAGGAGTAATCCCTCACACACTACACAAAAGCCTCAAAACATTAGATCCTCATCTCAAGACATACATAACACTACAAAAAGCATCACTACTCAATACATGCAATATAGTAAGAAAGTTTCTCATCACTGACACAGACAGTTAGTTAACTCACAATTAAACATCACAAGTAGCTATGTTTTGACTCGTGTCTGACATAGCACTTTGTCCCAGAGATACTCCATGCCCACATTGATGTACTATAACAAATAATAATAATAAATATGTCTCTTATATACATACATTCTATTTGAAATATGAATTTTAAACCTTGTATTAACTTTGCTATGTAATTCTGTCATTCAATGTACAGTAGTACTTCGCAATTCGACACTAATCCATCACCAAACTAATGTCAACTTGCATGATAATATTTCCCATATAAGACTATGGAAAATAGATTAATTCATTGTCAGATCCCCATCCCATTCCCCTAATAGATGAGGTGAGAGAGATAAATATATTTTTTATGTAATAATAAAATACTGTTATTAATTTAGTGTGTTATACAATAATAAAATACTATGTATTTTATTATTCTATAATACGTCGTGCGGGCGCCGAAACTGGCTCTCTCCCCGTCTCTTTCGCAAACTCCGGTCGACCGATCGAAGCCCTACGCACGCTTGGGGCCTTCTCTTCTCCTCTATGGGAGACAGGATCACAACGCCAGCCGACCAAGCGCAGGAGCTGGCTAGTTACTTTTGTCGGCACCGCCCTACGGGGCACTACGCCCCACTCCCTCCTCTTAGTAACACTGCACTTTGGACTCTGAATGGAATCTTCTCCCATCGGGAACTCGACCATGCGTTTCACCATTCTCGAAACAATACCCCTGGCGACGACGGCGTTTCCCTCCGCGGCGCCGGCAGGGCAACCCTATTGACCCAATACAACGCTATCTGGATTTCCGGCATCTGCCCGATTTCTTGGAGACGAGCAACGGTGTCGCCTATCTTAAAACCTGGCAATGACCCGACACTGATACCTTCATACCGTCCTATAGCTCTGACTTCTGTCGTTGCCAAGACGTTCGAACGGATGGTCCTCAACCGAATGCAGCACTACCTCCTCTACTCCCACGCATTTCATCCCTTTCACTTCGGTTTCATCCCCCGTCGAGGGACTCTGGCAGCGCTCGCGACCCTCCATCGCTTAATCGCTGTGTCTCGTGCTCGCCATCACTACATTGCACTGGTAGCGCTCGACTTGGAAAGCGCGTACGACTCCGTCTGTCACTCAGCCCTTCTGGCTAAACTCTCCCGCCTGGGCTTCACAGATGGTATAATGACCTGGTTACACCACTTCCTTCAGGATCGCTACTGCCGGGTCCGCTGGAGAGGCGCCACCTCTTCTTGGTTACCTTACCGCCATGGCGTTCCCCAAGGCAGTGTCTTAGCGCCATTGTTGTTCACCTGCTACATGGCCGACATTTGGGAAGTCATCCCCAAGGGAGTGGACTGTGTAGTCTACGCAGATGATGTCTACCTCCTCTCTGCCAACACTAGTTGCTCCCTGGTCCTCACTCGACTCCAAACAGCCCTCGACTCCATCGCCCATTGGGCAGCTACCTGGAGCTTGACCTTCTCGGCTCCCAAGAGCGCGGTAGTAGACTTTTCCAATAAACGGGATCGCCAACCTCTCTCTCTCCACCTACACGATTCCATAATCCCACAAGTTTCGACATGCCGTATTCTGGGCCTCGTTTTCTCCAGGAACTTCACTTAGACCGACCACGTTTCCCACGTGCACACCAAAGTGGGCCGCACACTGTCCATCTTCCGTTACTTCGCTTCTAGTAAGCGCGGGGGTCGGTCCTCCCATCTACTCACGCTGGCCACCACCACCACCATTTTACCTATGATCACCTACGGAGCAGCCTTACTTTCTGTCTCCTCCCTCCACGCTTCGGCGACTAGATCCCCTTTACCACACTGCACTCCGCACCGCCTTGGGACTTCCCAGGTCGACCCCCAGCCTTACATTGTTGGCTGAGACTGCTGCTATCCCTCTTCAAGACCGTCTGCAATTACTCACAGAAACTTTCTTTCTGCGGCATCTCAGTTGGGGCGATCAGTCCCCTCTCTACCCTTACTTTTCCTGCCGTGAGTACCTAACATTCTATCACTGGCATGAGTCCCAGCGCCCAGTCGAGCTGGTTGGAGGAAGACTTCTCTCCAAAGTTCCTCTTCGACTGAAGGATATCGCCTTCTTCACCGCTCCTCCCCCTCTCTGGGAGGATGGAGTCCAGCTTATCCACAGCAGGAGCTATCTCTTCCAACAACGCGACATCCCCGTGCACATTCGAGTTGCGGACTTCCACGAAAAGACGTCAAATTGGTCCTCTTCGATCCAAGTGGGCGTCGACGCTTCGAAATCTGCTGTGCGTACTTCCGTCGGGATTGTGATCCCTTCCACTCAGTTCCGTGGCACCTTTGCGGTTCACCCGGAGTGCTCAGTCTTCTCTGCGGAGGCGTTCGGCCTACTCCTAGCTACCCGCCTCACTGAAGAGCTGTCGCAGCCGGTCGTTATCTTTTCTGACAGCCTTGCTGCTATCCAAGCCCTGGAACACGTGACCGACCATTCCCACCCGGCCATTCT